>CAJPEV010006327.1:0-10616 GCA_905338385.1 Darwinula stevensoni
ATTTTTTTCGCAAGGATCATCCCAGAGGAACTGATCCACTAGGCAAAAATCAAATGCAGATTCGTACCTCCCCATTGGCAGTCACATGCCTGTTCACTCAGAAAATTTGACCAATTCGATTAAATATGTCATGACTCAAGAGTAGATGGGCAAAGGGGCATATACTGTACTTCAACAGCTCTTGAAGAACCTCGTCAATGAGGTATCCTTACATTTTCGCTGAAGAATTTATCTGTTTAAAGAAATGTTCAGGTTACTTAATTTTTTGCAGTCAACCCTCTAGTTCAACCTGACTAGCAACACACATTTCCTTTCGTTTGTGAAGAGCTTAGAACATACTGTAACCCATTCTTGGCAAATTTGTCCAGCGCGTTGGTCGCAAGTTGATTGGCAAGCGCCTATGTCGTCGAAGCGGCGGCCATTCATCGAAGGCACCTCATTTTTGGAATCAGCTTGAAGTCGTAAGGTTCGAGGTCCAAGGAATACAAAGAATGTGGGAGCAATGGCACTCCAAGGTTGGTTGGAAATTCAACGGTACGACATAGGGGCACCGTTTGATTGCCGACAGTCATTGCGGACAAGCTCAGTTTCGTCATTCCGGCTTGTCGATTGCCGCCCCATGCGTTCATCATCTCCAGTGGATCCCCACCTTTCACGGAATCGCTTGTGTCATGCACACCAGAATTAGGAGGATTGCTTTGGCCTCAGGGGAACGGCCTTCAAATAATGGCTTGGCAGCGAAAGTGTTAAGGGACTCGGTTTAAAATTACCGTGGAATAATACGGGTCTTTACAGCACTCATCCATACAATGAAAAGTTTACAGTAATTGTAAAAAAAAATGCTTCTTACAAATGCTAAATGCAACGACACGAGAACACAATGTTTGCTTCCTTCAGAAAATTAAGTTGTGAAACCTTTTGCCAAGCTCTCATATGTGCTGAGTGCACAAGAAAAATTCCCATCAATATTATATTATTTTAAAATTCAACTTTGCAATGCAAAAGTCAAGTGCTGGCAAACTTTTCTCAAAAACTGCATTAAGTCGAGAGCAAATGTCATTACGTTCCTCCAAGAGCTTTTTAAATGCCGTGGACGCGAAAGTGGCTCCCCAGACCCTGCCACGTGTTGACCAAGCGCGCCCAGCCGGGGTAGCTGCTGTTGAACGGTCTCTCGCTCGCGTGGGCGTGGCCCTTCAGGTGCGACTCCCTCTCCAAGGCCTTCCCGCAGACCTTGCAGGGGAATGGCCTCGGATCCGAATGGGTCACTTGATGAAGGCTCAATTCCTCGGGCTATTTTGTTGAACTTCTTTCTACGGGTGACACACCGAAACGGGCGTTGATCCGAGTGATCGAGCACGTGCACGGTGAGCTGGCGCTTGTCCTTGTTGTAATTGTCCCATCATGATCTCATTTTTCGATAGCATCTATTAGATGTGAGGCGAAACAGAGCCCTATCTAAAGAATCCGATACGCGCCGAAAACGACTTTATTCATTAAGGGTTAATTGCCACGCGTCGTTAACTATTAACCATTATGTCCTACAACCTACCGAGCGTGCAAGCTGCGCGTTAACTATTCACCCACGTGCGATCGATGACCTTCCTACGGCTGTTTACACATGTGCACGCATGCACATGTGCATATACCCCGAAATGAGGTCATCGGTTTTCTCAGTGTCGATTCCCTCACTTTACTTGGTGGCGATTCTCGTTCTACTGTGTCTTCTCTCAACCGGATTTATTCGGGGAGCGTAACTCGCAACGATCGTGGGAGTGTTGTTCCGTTACGTTTCGGTTACGCTTCCGTTACGCTGCAGGGAGTAGGGGTCGTCATTTCATGAAGCAATTGCTGATTTTCCTTGTTTTAAGCCCATCTCACGATTCCCTTTTTTTTATTCGCATTTCTCAATAGTCATAACGATCGCGAAGTTGAAATTATTATCTTAATATTTGATTTTATTATATTAAGTGATGTCACTAATATGGCACGAAACATATATAACTTCCAAATCGCATCGAAAAATACTCAAAAGCAGTTTAGAGGGCGAACAAGATTCCTAGAGCTTAGAGCCCTGCACGGGACCCGGACCGGCTCCACCCGCTGCGACCCACTGTCACGCGCAAAACTTTTTTGTCAACAATTATGACACACTAGGGATGTGCGAAGAGGTGTGTCGAATTTATGACAGGTACGTTTTGTCAAAAGGTCTCTGCGTGAACTGCAAAATATCGGCATTGCTGCGCAAATTAGCCGAATGTCGTTAGTTGCCATGAGGTTATAACCTGAGGTCAACTAGCGTTCCATTCGAAATAGATGATGAGCTGCTGCGCGCAAACCTTTTGGTGTCGAAGCGACACATTTTGTACTCGTATGGTCGTTTGGACACAACAAGCTTTCATATCATTCGACATACCTTTTGGCATATTTCAAGTGTGTCATATTAGGGAAAGCCGCTTTCGTGTCAAAAAAAAAGTTTTGCGAGGACGGACCATGAAGCCCAGTCGGGTATTGAGTCGAGCCAAGGTATGAATCGAGCGGGTTGGATCGGACTCGGTAACTCGGCCCGTGCAGCCCTCTAATTTCGGACAGTCACGCACATGTTGCCTTTGATTGAATCGATATAATAATTTTTAATATTGTGACATATTTACCACGCACTCAAACTAATCAATATTTTTTGCAAGACTGGTGTTTCAGGAGAGGGCACCTTTTTTCAGGATGAAATGAACGAGATGGAGGCAAAGAAGGGGAGCACCTCGCTGGGGAGCACCTCGCTGGGGAGCACCTCGCCGGGAAGCACCTCGCAGGGAAGCACCTCGCTTGGGAGCACCTCGCAGGGAAGCACCTCCGAGGAGATCCCCCCAGGCACACAGAAAGACACCTCCCGAGTGAGCCGAGCAACTACGAAGAAATGGGAACCCCAGCTGGAGAAGAACCTGGACGACGGATGGGGATGGGTCGTCGTCTTCGCCTCCTTCATGATTCACTTCATCGGTGAGGCGGATTCCATCTTTTTGGCAACTGCGGGCGTTAACGATGCAATTCTTCGGCGTTGCAATGAAATTGAAATTTTCAATGGAAATTTCGCAAATGGTGGCTGAAACCTGGAAATGCATCGGGGGAGAAACCGTCGCGCTGAAGAATTCACAGCTGGAGAATAATAATTACAGAATAATTACATTTACAGAATAAGTCTTACATTCACTCAGGAATGCAGGGGTGAGATTTTCTCGAGAAGCGAGTTGTCAACTGTGTGGATCCGTTAAGCAAACTAAATAACCAAAGTCACATTCCATGCCTCTCGTGCCTCCCACACATTCCCCAGCGTTTTCTCGGAATTCTGCGATATGATGACTTCAACCTTACTGCGACAAATGCACAAGAAAGCGAGAACGTCAATTAATTTTGATTGTTCAAGGATTGAAGCGTTATGAGCCTAACTGAAGTATTGATGAAGCGTTATGATCCTAACTGAAATGTTAACCGAGCCGGAATTGGAGGCCATTGAACCGTTTCTCGTTTCCTCGTTCTTAAGGGCAAATCTAGGCATAGCAAGGAACTGATTGAGCGTTCGCCCGTCCAGATTCCGAGCCCCGATTCCTCCCTTTCCTCAAGGCGATTCCAAACCGCGTGGGGCTCGGGATTTCGGGCCGGCTCGATTGTTTTTGGAATGGTATATTTTGCGAAGTCGAGAAAGAGTATGCACACCGTCGAATGTGGGAAAATAATTCAGTTTGTCTTAATCTGGTGTTATGCTTGTCTCGTGCTTGTCTTAAGCATGCTTTCCCTTCGGCAGCGGATGGAGTGACTTACACGTTCGGGATCTTCTACGTGGAGTTCCTCAACTTCTACCAGGAGGGGAAGGGGGCGACGTCCTGGATCGCCTCCATACTCGTCGGGGTCACTCTCGGTTCTGGTACGCCCTTCATCACTGATAATAAAAAATACTTAAATAATTTATATTCGAAATTTAAGTCTCATTGGCTTCATGGAGAATGCAACTTAGCAACCCAGCTGGACTTTAAGTACTGTTAAATATATATGTTTGCCGTCGCTGAGATATTTGATTATGATGCCCACACTCGAATGGAGCAATATGCCATTTTTCATACGATAACTAGATACAAAAAAAAAGACTGTGACTCTTGGAATTGAAGCTGTCTGTTAAACTCAGATAATAATAAAAAAATTAAGCATAGAAATTAAATAGGGAAATAAATAAATAAAATAGAAAAACTAGAATTTGAATTTGAAATATTAAACTTGGAACTAAATAATAAATTTAAAATTAGAAATACAGAATAGAAATTAAAATTATAATTTAAAAATATAAATATAAATGAAGGAGAAGTATGTTATAAATATATATACGATGGAAAACCGTGCCACCAGGTCCGATCACGAGCAGCCTGACGAACAAGTACGGGTGCCGGCTGGTGTGCATGGGAGGGGCCGTCCTCGCCTTCGCCAGCCTGGCCGTGAGCGTCCTCGCGCCCAACGTGGCCACGCTCTATCTCACCATCGGGGTGGGGGCAGGTGAGCTGATGGGTATGGGGGGCTGATTGGGGCTGATTGGGGCTGATTGGGGCTGATTCGACTAGTTGGACTGATTGGACTCACTTAACGATGGGCGCTTTTCTTTTTTCGTGAGTTGTCTCCGAGTTTTCTTGGTGTTTTCTGAATTTTCAAATTTCCTGCGTTTTTTTTTTCAAATGACCGGTTTTGAAATAATTATTTAAATAACGGATTTTTGCAACTCTCGCCTCACACGCTGTGCCATGAAAAAAATTTTTTTGTATGAAAGTGGCATGCAGTCGAAACGGCCCAAAATGGCGAAAAAATTTTCTTCAGCTCGATATCAGCTAACCGAATCTTCAAATCGTGTAAATAAATAGCGGCAGAAAGCGCCGAATTCGTCGAGTCCCAAATAAATTCTGATGAACTAATGAATGATGATAGATGAACTAGTGAGAGAAATCCGAATCCACGGCGAGTAAAAATTTGCAACGAGTTCCGGCAAGTGCTGAACATGGTGTCAATTATTTCTTGAATTGGCAAAAAAAAAAATCATTCCCTCCCTCGTCCGTAAACCAGACTCTACACGCTGAAGAATCTCGTCCCTTTGCTGAAGAATCTCTTTTCTTCCATCCAAATGCGACTTCGAAAAGGAATATAAAAGACAGATTGGGAAGAGATTTCACTCAAAATCACGGCAGTCAAATTTTCCGATGCCGATGATAAGTGGTCAGTGACGCCGATAAGTGGTCAGTGACGCCGATAAGTGGTCAGTGACGCCGATAAGTGGTCAATGACGCCGATAATGAGGGCGACAAAGCCTCAAAAGCAAAATAAAAGGGAGGGGAGGGGCATCAGATAGCTCATAACAATCTCGAATCTCGGCCGACCGAAGATGCTTCATCTGGCAGCACTGAATCGTGTCACGAACCCCTCGCCTCAGGACCCGGAAAATAATCATCGCGCGAAGGATCATCAATTGTCCCATTTATCCTCATTTGCACCATTTATCCTCATTCGCTCCATAGGTGCAAGGTGATCGATGTCTGACCCAGAAAGGCAGGGAATGATGTCTGGGACATCATTCGCGCTCGATCGTTGACCTATTTGCTGTTTTGAGACGGGTTTGTCCTTGCCTTTGTGGTTGCGCGGGAGGGTCGATGCGGTATCTGGGGCGAATCGACTCGGCTCGATCGTTGCCTGCTATTTTTTTCATGGGGACACGGATTCGAGCAGGTTCATTTTGAATTCCATGGATGGATTGATGGAATGACGGAGAGAGGGATTGATGGAATGACGGGGAGATGGATAGATGGATACATGGAATAATGGGTATATGGATTGAGGGGTATATGAATTGAGGGGTATATGGATTAAGGGGTATATGAATTGAGGGGTATGTGAATTAAGGGGTATATAGATTGAGGGGTATGTGAATTGATGGGTATATAGATTGAGGGGTATATAGATTGAGGGGTATATGAATTGAGGGGTATATGAATTGAGGGATATATGGATTGAGGGGTATATGGATCGACGGACTGGTTTCCGAAGGTTTGGGGTTCGGGATGATGTACCTGCCGGCGATCGTGAGCGTGACGTGCCACTTCCGACGCCGGCGGGCGTTCGCGATCGGGATCGCCGTGTGCGGGTCCGGGCTGGGGACGTTCGTGATGGCGCCCCTCATCGAACACCTGGTCGGGGCGTACGGGTGGAAGGGGGCGCTGCTCATCGTCTCGGCCATCGTTTTTCAGTGTGTCATCTTCGGGGCCTTGTTCAGGTGGGGATTCTTGGCTTTGTGATGTAAAAGTGGATGAATAATCATAATATTTAAATATGATATGCATGTATGTAACTGAACGGTAAAATTCAACCGAATATTCATGAAACGAGAGGGTATGGGCAAATTCAAGTGAATTAAATGTATCTATAAATAAAAATTAGTATTCGGATTTATTTTATTTAAATACCAATAATTTTGTGAATATTGTACTGCTTTTTAAGATTAATTTTCAAGTCAATTACAACGCAAACGTTCTTACAATCAACGTGTTATATGCTTTTATACATTTCGAGCGATTTCATCTCCAAATTCCATTTTCGCCTTCTCCGTGTGATTGTTCCCCAATTGAAATAAATTTCAAGCAATGGAGGTTCGCGTCTGACCTCGATTGCAAATTGCGCAACAGGGCAACGCCGGAGGCGATAGCGTCGCGACGAGAGCGGAGCGAGAGGCCAGCGGGAGATGCGACAGCGGAGAGAGGATGCAGCGACGGCGGTTGGCATCGCGGGGCGGCAGGTGACATCCCTCCCCATTCGCGACTAGCGGGTGACATCCCTCCCCATTTGCGACTAGCAGGTGACATCCCTCCCCGATCGCGATTCTTCTTTTCTTCTGCGGGAAGTTCCGATTGCTCGGGGAATCCGCTTATTGGAGGATTTGCCTTTCGAGGGCGAGGGAGTCCTTGCCCTCGATGGCGAGGGAGTCCTCGCCCTCGATGGCGGTCGTGGACACGGTGTCCTTCGCTGAATCGGTGCTCTGATTTTTAGCCATGAAATCTCTAAGTTCTTTAAATAAATATAATTATTTGCGCTTGTGGGGATCAGCGTCACTCTCGTATCTATGCAGAATATGGTAAAGACGGAATAGATTCTTTCTCCGAGAAGGAGTAGAGGGGCAAGGGGGCAAAAAGGGGGCAAGGGGGCAAAAAGTGGGCAAGGGAGCGGAGGGAAGCTGAGTCACCCTGAATTTTCCCAGAAATTTCTTGATTTTCACGAGGACGTAAAGAACTGACAGTGAAGGTCCTGGCCTTTATTTTTGCGACAGACTCGACTGCGAGCCCTCAAGAAAGAACGAACACGACGTCGAAGGCAAAGGTCCCGCGGGAACATCTCATCGACATGCCCTCTAATGCACGGGAACACCACATCGACACGCCCTCTAATGCACACGAGAGGAGGTGGGGTTTACTCAAACTTTTCTGCGAATGCCAATTGATTTTTGCACATTAAGCGATTTCAAAATGGCAGTGTCTTCTCGCGTCGTTAACGCTGAAGGTTGCAAAAAAAAATATTTTTGGGAAAAAAGTTTGCAGACCGGGAGCACGCCGCCCGTGAACGGGTGCCTGGCCGACTCCGAGGAAGACCTGCGACTCGGGTCGGGGGTCGTCCCGAGTCGACCCGACGAGTCTCGGGGGATCCGTCGTCTCCTCGACCGAAGGTGAAGATTTTTTCCTAGAATGTAAAATGACAGATTCGCATATTCATGACCGTCGAGGAGAGAAATATTTCATGCCGGGATCCGCAAAAGGGAAACTTCGTCCTTAGCCTCTCGGCGGGGAGACATTCTTCTCAAGCGAGTCTGAAACTCCTGGTGACGTCATCAGTGACGTCATCAGAGACATCATCGGTGACGTCATCAGTTCCGCATCCTTTAATCTCTCAAGAACGGCTAACCCGTGTTTGCGGATTGGACGGAAAGGCGACCGCGAGCGGAGGTGGGCGGGGCATTAAGTCCGCTCTCTCGTTCCTATTGGTCGCGCTATTGATGACGTCATCCGGTTTCGGAAAATGCGGCAAGCTACCTCGTCAGTCATCCGCTGGGTGGCTCTCGAGTCGATCGAAGGTCCCGCTTCGCCTCGTCCGCATCTGTAAAAGAGTATAAATGCCATTGACCTCATCCGTTCTCATCTCATCCGTTCTCATCTCATCCGTTCTCATCTCATCCGTTCTCATCTCAGAACCTTTTCTTGTGGAAGGAGAACTCAGGTTGAGAATTTTTCCAGAGCAAGACCGGATGGAAAGGACGCTGGGATTCCTGCGTGGAGTCGCTAACGAATAACGGCTGATAATAACCTAATGATAATAATGATTCCAATTGCCTTCAGGCCTGTAGGCCTGTGGGATCAAAGGCGGGAGAAAGCAGCCAATAATTTATAATAAAAATTTCCCCTGATTTTTTCCCCTATCCACAATTGCCAATTGCCAATTGCATGCAACAGGAATTCTGGGACGCCGGAATGCGGCAGGAGCCGGTCGGCCATCAACGGCGAGAAGTGTCGGAAGTGGACGGTGTGCGGGAACCCGCCGCTTCCCGCGGTGCCGATGGAGTGCCTACCGCGGCAGCCGCGGCGTTCGCAGCCGCTCGGGTCGGGGATCTTCACGCAGCGGCCTGATGTCTTCTACTGCGGCAGTCTCGTCCATCTGTGCGAGAGGAGGTAGGGGCGATGTCTTCATGGGTGACAGTGACAGCAATGGAGACTGCTTATTTGTTTTTGAGCCTCAGGGAGATTTTGGCTTTAAATTTGAATCCTCTTGTTAAATGTTATTAGGTGGTCCAAAATTAATAGGTGGCCAAAAATTAATAGGTAACCCGATAAAATTCTTAAATTCACTTGCTTGCGCGCGGAACCATGCTGCATCGAAAAGAAAACTACAGGATGTCACATTCAACACGTGCAGGTGATTTTAAAAAATTTAGATTTAAATTGGTCTTTCAGATCCCGAATAACAGATTTTATTCTCTGCGTGGTCGATGTCGATTGAGGAAGTGTGTCTGGGTATGCCCATTCGACTGGGATGGGGGGGGACGTCCCACCATCAGCGGTTACAGTTACTGTATTCAGGCATAGCACATGGAAGCACTACCAAGGCATAGCACATGGAAGCAATACCAAGGCATAGCACAAGGAAGCAATACCAAGGCATAGCACATGGATGCTGTACCTATGGAAGCAGGGCTAACACACCCACGTACTCGCTATTTTTGACCGCGTGGGAAAGCTGTAGGTACTTGGGACCATCGTGAGGCATTTCGCTCATGTTTGCATGAGATTTCATTAAGTCCCCAATGGATCTTGGATGTAACAGTGGTCAATTCCCCCCCCCCCCGTTACCTCATGTGGTGCTTCGTTTGTTTCTTCACGCAAATTCAACTTCTCCCATCGTCGAACCAGAGGAAATGTCGGGACATGCGAGTTCGCATATAAAAGTTGATCGCGCGAAAGTCGTCTCCGATTTTTTTTTTAAAGCATGAAATTCACCCCGCCGAAAGGAGAGACTTTGCAATTTTTGGGGGTTTTTTTCCTCTTGTAAATTTCATCACTTTCAGCGGCTTCTGTTTTCAATTATAAAAAAATCATTAAGACATTTCAAACATCGTGTAGAAAATTTATTAGCCACATGGTTTTCGTTCAGTTCGACTTTCAGGCCTATTGAAAATTTTTGCGAATAAAAGCGGTGCCAAATTTTTCCAATTGCAAAAGAAAGACACGAAGCAAATAGGCATATTTCTCGTGTGGCAAGTTACCTTCGAATTAACTTCTGCACTTAAATAAATTACTTTCCAAATTAGAATTTCCCACTTGGAAGACTACCGTTTCCTCGTAACGGAGAAGAGCGAAATGGGAGACAGTAAGGAAGATTGTAAGGAGGAAAGTAAGGAAGAAGACCGGCGGATGGAGACCGAGCGGCGCCGCTGCGAATGGTCGGCTGGCCTCCGGGATCCGGATTGCATGGGGTGAGTCATGACCGTTATTAATTAATTAGGTAATCAAGTAAGACAGTGCCAATGGATTTGGTCAGCTTCTGATCGCGATTTATGGATTTTCATCAGGCGTAGAATTACATAATTTCCCACTGAGGAATAACGGAAAAATTGAAAGTAAATGAAAATCGGCGAGCAATAGAAGAGGATGGAGGAGAGGGTGGCACTCGCGGGAAATTTATCCTCTCAGATGAATCGTAACCTGAGAAGAAAAAAGTTTCCTTGGCAGCGAATCAGGCTGCACAGTGGACCCCAAACTTATCGGTGTGAGCCATATGAATGCTTCGGTCAACCTGGGGAGTGGGCTGCATTAAAATAACTCCAGCCTTTCTGAAGATTAAATGAACGAAATTCAATTAGTATAAAGAGGTGAAGTGCCTTCTGGAAATAGCAATTGGATTGCACGTGGCCCACAAGTTCCACTTGGAATACCGCTAGGTGAGTTTATGCATCAGCTCAATATGGGCCTTAACGAACGTAGAGGGTCTGGCGACCTGAAGGAGGGAGGAGGGAGGAGGGAGGAGGGGGGAGGGAGGGGGGGGGGGGGGGGGGGGGG
>CAJPEV010006328.1:0-10615 GCA_905338385.1 Darwinula stevensoni
AGTTATCCTCGGTTTAAGCTCTGGCGTTTTAGCCGCCATTGCTTATCGAAGCATTGCCGAACTCGGACAAAAAGGTGAGCCAGAAATTCGCATCGTGTTTTATTTTTCGATGATTAGTGCTTGCGTATCTGGGTTAACCATTCCGTTTTTTCCCCGCCACGAATTAACCGCACATGGATTAATCTTGATGATTGCTGCCGGTACAGCAGCCACCTTTGCACAACTGGCCTTAACCCGAGCATTTGCTCTTGGGAAAACCTTATTGAGTGCCAATTTGAGTTATACGGGCATTATTTTTTCTGCCATTTGGGGCTTTTTTATCTGGCACGAGCCCGTCGATATATGGGGCATTTTGGGTATCAGCCTCATTGTCGCTAGCAGTGTGTTTTCGACTTGGCTGATGCAGTATAAAAAATGATCATCCATCAAACGATTGCCAACTTAACGAATAACAGACATCAAAACGTGTAAAATACAGGCTTGGCATCATCAAACTGTCAAAAAACCATAAAATAACGTTTAATCAATTAGTTAAATTTGTCACCGTGCGTTTAAGTTCCATCAAACTCTCTGGATTCAAATCCTTTGTTGACCCAACCCATTTCCCTATCCCAGGGCAATTGGTTGGTGTTGTGGGACCAAACGGCTGTGGTAAGTCCAATATTATGGATGCCGTCCGCTGGGTTTTAGGGGAATCGCGAGCCTCTGAATTGCGTGGTGAATCGATGCAAGATGTGATTTTTAACGGTTCAACCACACGGAAACCAGCTGGCCGAGCAGCAGTTGAATTGGTTTTTGATAACTCCGAAGGCAAAATTGCTGGCCCTTGGGCGCAATACAATGAAATTGCCGTCAAACGGGTTTTAACTCGCGATGGCGCATCAAATTACTATATTAATCAACAACCTGTTCGCAGAAAAGATATTCAAGATATTTTTATGGGCACGGGTTTAGGTCCAAGAGCTTATGCGATCATCAGCCAAGGGATGATCTCGCGCATTCTCGAAGCCAAGCCAGAAGATCTGCGTGGCTTTATTGAAGAGGCCGCTGGAGTTTCTAAATACAAAGAACGCCGCAAAGAAACGGAAAGTCGCTTGCGCGACACCAATGACAACCTACTGCGGGTGCATGACATTTTACAAGAGCTCACTGGACAGCTCGAAAAATTGAGTAGCCAAGCAATTGTGGCAACGCAATATCGGGCGTTAAAACAAGAGGGTGAGCAAAAGCAACTCTATCTGTGGTTGCAACAAAAAGACGATGCGATGCAAGATGAGGCTCGTATTCGCGAACAAATTGCCACCGTACAAACCCAATTAGCTGAAAATCAAACGAAACAACAACAACTTGATATCGAGTTAACCCGCTTGCGTGATCAATTTCAGCAGGTAAATGAAGACTTGCAAGAGAAACAACGGCAATTTTATGAAGCGAGCAGCTTGGTGGCAAAAATTCAAGCACAGCAACAATTTGCCAATGAAGCCAGAGATCGTGCACAGCAACAAGTGGAGCGATTGAACTTGGAACGAGATCAATGGCAAACTAAAATGCAATTGGCTCATGATGAAAAGTTGACCCACCACGATCAAAGCCAAGCGACTGAAATACAAATAGAAGAACTGAGTGTACAATGGCAAGACGATGAGGCCCGCTTACCCGAATTCGAAGCCCGCGCACAAGACATCACCGCACAAGTTGATGATGCACGTGAACAAACGCGCGAAGTGGAACGCCTTTTACAAATAGCACAAACGGAAAGCCGTTTTGTCGCTGACAACTTAAGTCAAATTGAACAACGTCTTGAACGCCTTACCAATAACCGTCAAACGTTAATTGCACCTGATGGGGAACATTTGCAGCATCTTGAATTCGAACTTGAAGCACTACGCGAGCGTTTAGCCTCTCAAAATGACGAAATCGAACAACTCCATGCGACTGTGCAAGCGTCTATTGCACACAAAGATGAACAATTTACCCTTTTCAACCGCGAACAATCCCGCTTAGCCGAACTCGAAGCCCATTTTAAAGCTTTATCTGAAGTTCAAGCGCGTCTCCAAGAAAATCAAAAACTTGAAGATTGGCTTGAAGACAAAGGGTTATCACAATTACCCTCTATTTGGCCAAAACTTAAATTGACCTTGGGCTGGGAAACCGCTTTTGAAGCTTACCTCAATGAACGTTTAGTTGCTCGTGAAATCTCTAACTTAGATTGGGTTGGACAGCTTGCCACGGGGATCATTCCTGAAAAAATGACTTTTGTTCAGATAAATCAATCCATTACACCACCCCCCACGCCACCTATCGCTGGTTTAACCTTAGCGACTGAAAAAATCACGAGCAGCAATGACGGGATCGGTGAACTTCTAAAGCAATGGTTTGCGGGCGTGTATTGTAGTGATGATCTTTCTAGTGCTTTAAAACATCGTTCATTACTCGATTCAGGTCAACGCATACTAACCCCACAGGGTCACGTGGTGACCAAACAAGATGCTCGTCTTTATGCAGCGAATGCTGAGGAGTCTGGTTGGGTGGCACGTGCGGCAGAAATTGAGCAGTTACAAAAGCAAATTCGTGCCCAACAAATTGTGATTGAATCGGCCAAAAGCCAATACCAAGACGCTCAACATGCTCATCATCAACAACAAAGCAAACAACAACAATTAGTTGAACAAGTAAAAATTGACGCTCAAAAGGTGCATGAACAGCAATTGCTGGTCATGAAGCTACGTCAAGAGATGAGCCAATTTGAGGCACAGCAAAGCCAGCTCTTGGGAGATGAAGCGGAGTTACAAACTCAGCTACAAAAGCTATCTGTTCAACAAGAAGAGCTCGAAGCACGCTTTGAAAGTTACGATTTGCAGTTAGCCAATCACCAAGAAATACTTGAAGAACTTATTTTGCTGCAAGAAGCCGCACTTAATGAATTAAGTGAAGTCAAACAAAAGGGTCAACAAATCCAGCATCAGCGCCAAGAGTTGCAATTCCAACTACGTCAACACCACCTCATGGTTGAGCGTTTTGATGAACAAATTCATAGCGCTACCGAACAAATCACTCGATGCCAAGAACAACTCGAAACATTGCGGGAAGAGTTAGAATCGATGCAGACGGTGCAACACAATGAAGCGTTAGAGGCTGCAGTTGCCAAGCGCGATGGAGCAGAACATATTCTTGCACAAGCCCGTTCAGCGATGGAAGAAGACGCCAAGCAATTGCGTAACCAAGAAGAAAACCGTTATGCTTTAGAGCGCGAAAGAGAACCTATTTTAGAACGTTTAACCCAGTTACAAGTCAAAGAGCAAGCCGCTAAGAGCTTAATTGAACAATTTACAGAGCAACTTTCGCAGCTGTCGTTTGATGAGGCGGTCGCGCGTTCTGACATGCCAAACTTACTCAAAGTCGCTGACCTCCGCGCGGATATATTACGGATAAACAATGAAATCATCAAATTAGGTGACGTCAACTTAGCTGCACTCGCAGAACTCGAAGAGGCGCAAAAAAGACAAGCCTTTTTAACAGCACAATCTGACGATTTAACCCAAGCAGTCAATGCGTTGCAAGATGCGATTCGAAAAATTGATGAAGAAACGCGAATTTTATTATCAGAAACATTTAATAAAATTAATCAATNAGCCATCGCATGATCGAAGGATTGGCGCAAATGGAAACCCTGACCAATCAACGTAGCCTGAGCGGATTAGATGAGCGCATTGATTTAATGATTGAAATTTTCTTACCTCTAGCCATGTCTGGCTCGAAACTGATGCCATGGATTAAGCGGGTTCGTCTAGCCGGTAAAAAACCGGTTTTGGTTGATGCCTCTCAAAATGGAAAAAATGAGTGGGAGCTATTACGAATCAATCGCTTATACAAGACCTTGCGTCTTGGTGTTCAATTGGCTAATCGCAATGGCCCACTCAACAAGATCGAGTTAGACGAATTTGAGACCATCGTCACGCAAATTAGCACAGGTTTAGGCGCAGATCACTACTGGATGTCCAGTCCGCAGAAAATCCTTGAACGGGCAAGACAACTCGATCAATTTGCTGCACAATTGGATGTAGGAATCGTCATACATATCAAAGCGGATCAACCTTGGCATGCCGTGGATGTTGATCGCGCACTGACTCAAAAAGGATTACGACGGATTCTAGACCACCCTCGCTGGGTGATGCCCGATCTATCTGAGCAAGGTTCTTTAGAACCCATTTTTAGTGTTAATTACCAATCCCCTCATTTTGGTGATGCAGATGACCGTTTGTTGTTTCGTTTTGAAACCGCAAGAGTTCCGATGGATCGCAACGGCTTTCTGATGATGAGTCAATATGCACAAGCCATTGCTTTAGCATTGGGCGGTTATCTCGTTGATGAGCATAATCAACCTTTAAATCCAGAACAACTGATCATGATCAGCGAACAACTCAATGAACATTACCGTATTTTTCACGAAGCAGGCTTTGCACCAGGAGATGCTCTGTGTTTAAGGCTATTTTCATAACACCAACATAGGATCTCGCTTTAACCATACACTTCGTGTAACCTTTATGCCAATGATCTATCAAAGTGCTGCGCGAAATAGCAACAAAGACATGACGAAAGTCACGTTAAAAGCCATGATAAAGTCGCGTTTGCAAAGAATGGGTATAAAGGGTGCATCATTGTCACCGCCCTTACCTTTTATGACTGACTACCAGAATATGCCGAAAAGAAAAATCTCTCAACGACTTGCCAAAAGCCTCTTAGTCGCAGGATTACTGTTTACAACCATGGGTTATGCACAGACACAATATAGCTTTGACCCACAACTCGATGATGTTTTTTTACAAATGAGGCAAGCGAGCAATAAAGGCGATACGGTTGCCACCAGTAATTTAGCGATGCGCCTAGCACAATACGACATCCCCTCTTACGTTGAATATTACTTATTGAGAGGGCAAATTTATGGCGCAGATGGCAGATTACTCTATAACACACCTGACCGTGCCATTTTGAATTATTTATCACGCTACCCCGGTCAAGCCATTGCCGACCGACTACGCAATGATTGGTTACTGGCACTGGGCAAACGTCGCGATTGGAAGCAATTTGATGAACATTACCCTCAATTTGAATTAGAAGATGACACGCAACTCAAATGTTATGCCCAGCTCAGTGCCGCTAACCGTGGGCAAAATGTCACCGCCTCCACTGCCGATATTTTACTGATGAATAACCCAAAATACTGGGGAGAGGGTTGTGTAGACTTGATTGCTTATTTGGCACAAACAGGACAATGGCAATCAAGTCATGTACTTATGACAGCTCGTGAGGCCATAGAAAGTCGGCAAACCACCTTGGCCAATCAAATTTTAGCGGTCACGGGGGCATCCAGTAGTGAACCCGTTTTACGTGTCACTAGCATGGCGAAAAATGGCGCTGATGCTGCATCACAATATTGGCAAAGCGTTAGCGGTAATCTCCCAACCGAACAGCAAGCCGCCGGTTGGGCAGCCATTGCCACAGAAAGCGCAAAAGATTTAGAAGCCCAAGCACCTAACTGGTTCGAACAGCAAATGCGCCTTGGTGGAGAAAAATGGCTTTCACAAGAAAACTATGAATGGCGGGTACGAAGCTTTTTATTGGCTGAAAATTGGCCAATGGTTGAAAAATCAATCGACTTAATGCCTGCGATTCTCAAGAAAAGCGATAATGCATGGACCTATTGGCTAGGGCGTGCTCAAAAAGCCCAAGGACGCGAAACACAAGCGCAACAAACTTGGCAAACCCTAATCCATGACAACGATTATTATGGACAGCTTGCCTTGACCGAACTTGGGCAGTCAACCCCTGTTCTCCCTCAAACGTCCGCTAGTCCAGACAACTTGGATTTTGTCCGTCGCTTACCGGGCTTTGCTCGAAGTTTACGTTTTTACAATTTAGATATGCGTTTTGAAGGCAATCGCGAATGGAATTGGGAACTTCGTCGTCTTAATGATCAACAGCTCATTGCCGCTGCAGAATATGCCAAACAACTTGACATGATCGACCGCACGATTAATAGCGCCGACAAAACAAAACAGAATCATAATTTTAGTTATCGCTATGCCATGCCTTATCGACCACTCGTAGAACAGGCAAGCCAAGAGGCAAACATCGACACCGCGTGGGCATACGGTATCATGCGCCAAGAATCGCGCTTCCAAAAAACTGCACGCTCGGGTGTCGGTGCGTCTGGCCTCATGCAAGTCATGCCCGCCACAGCAAGGCAAGTTGCTAATCAGCTAGGAATTCCTTTTTCGCGAGAGGATCTAGAGGATCCAGCGACAAATATGCGCCTAGGCTCAAACTACTTACAAATGATGCTAACCGAACAAGACTATTCCCTTGTCCTTGCTACGGCCGCCTATAACGCGGGCCCAGGTCGCCCAAACAAATGGCGTGCCAACCTCAGAAAAGAGGTGGATGGCGCAATATTCACGGAAAACATTCCGTTTACCGAAACACGTGATTATGTTAAAAAAGTACTTTCTAACACCAATCACTATCGCACCCTTTTGACGGGGAAATCTCAATCGATCCGCAACCTGGTCACCTCTGTTACACCGAAGTACTAAAATCGTTATAATTACCTATTATTGAAAAAAAATATTACTACTTGAGGAACCTATGCAACTTGTCAATACAGAACGTGTCCATCTTATCGCCCCTTTACAAGTGGCTAATGGCATTATCGAGTCTAGGCACGTCAAACCTATACTTGCGAATGTACTCATTCGCAAAACGGCTGGTCAAATCGAGTTTATCGCTTCGGATGAAGATATACAAGTAAAAACAAATGTTACCCTCGGTGAAATGGATATGGGTGAGGACTTAGCGACCACTGTACCCGCAAAAAAACTATTTGATATTATTAAAGCCTTGCCCGAAGCCCCCATAAAACTCGAATTACAAAACAAAAAAATGCTTATTCAAAGCTTGAGAAGTAAATTTTTGTTACAAACACTGCCTGCCGAAAGCTTCCCATTAATGGGAGGCGTAGGAGAACCTATTTGCGAGTTTACCACAAGCCAAAGAGCCCTCAAAGAGCTTATTCAAATGGTGCAGTATTCTATGGCAATCAAAGACATCCGCAGTTTTTTGCAAGGGATGTTATTTGCTGTGCGCGAACAAAAGCTCGTTGGTGTGACTTCAGATGGACATCGGTTAGCACTCGACACCATTAACATTCCAGACTTAACAGGTCATGACATCAATGTCATTGTCCCTCGGAAAACGGTTCTAGAATTACAACGACAATTACAAGAGTGCGAAGATCCCATAGCCATAGCGATCTATACTTCACATATTGAATTTCGTTTTGGGCTGACACAAATTATTTCTCGTTTGGTCGATGGCAAGTTTCCTGATTTTGACCGTCTGATTCCCAAAGACCATCCCAATATTTTGGTCGTCAACCGCGCCATACTGCAACAATCGATGCAACGTGCTGCCATCTTAACCAGCGACAAATCCAAGGCGATACGTTTGGATTTAAACACTGATGTACTACACCTCAGTGTGGCCAATATCGAATTAGAAGAGGCTGATGAAGAGGTTGAGGTCAAATACCAAGGACCATCTATGAACATTGGGTTTAATGTCGAATATCTGCTAGATGCCGTCAATTACATTAAATCCGATGAGTTTACCATTTTTTTTGGGGATTCTACGTCTAGTGTTTTGTTTTCTGTTGCTGACAAACCTCAGTTTAAATACGTCGTAATGCCGATGAAAATATAATCTCTACCCATTTGATAAAATATCAAGGATTCCAACGCTCTTTCAAAATGCGACGTGAAATAGTGACCAAGGCAATACTGGTGTCAAACTAGGAGCCACGACAAAGCTGCGTTTTGGAGGGGTTAGGATGAATATATTCATTTGGTCAACAGAAGTCTTATTAAACAACAGGCTGCCTAAATAACCCATCCTCGGACCAAAGACTACTTTTCGATTTTTGCTGAGATAAAACCCGTGTCTTTTCCCGACTAACTTACTCTAGAAATACGTTTATGTCCAATGATAAAATCCACATTGCCGTCCTTGAAGGTCGTGGGGCATTTCACCCCGTTATCCAAGTATGCTTAGACAGCATTGAAACCTTGGGTTTGGGTGTCAGCATTGATGACCAATTACGACAAGATGCGATTAATTTAGTATTTTGCGCACACAAAGCCCCTGTAAATGCTTTTGTTAGCTTAGACAAAAGACCGATACTCTATAATTTTGAGCAACTCACCGACTTTATGTGGACCTCGCAACGCTATATGTATAACTTATTACGTTACGCTGTCATGTGGGATTACAATGAAGAAAATATCAAAAAACTCAAATCATTAGGCATCAATGATGTTTCCCTTGTAGAAATGGGCTATCGTCGTATTCTGACCCAAGAGTGGGGGCAAAAACCTAAACCCAACCATGAGCTCGATATCGACGTGTTATTTTATGGTGCTCCAAGTCAGCGCCGTATGGTAGTTTTGGAGCAATTTAAAAATAGTGGTCTGAAAATTTACAATACGATGACCGACGGTTTATTGGTAGGGGCGCAGTTGTATGAAAAGATCGCCCGTAGCAAAGTCATTTTAAATGTAAATTTTTATGAAGATACCAGTGTTTTTGAGGTGGTTCGCTGCTCCGAGCTGTTTTCGAATTGCAAAACGGTGGTCTCTGAAATTCGCCCGATTACCACCATATATCCCGACCTTCGTGAAGCGGCCGTATTTGCTGCGGCTCCCGACTTAGCAAATGTCTGTATTGACTTAGTCAATAACGAAGAAAAACGTATGACTATAGGGCAACAAGGCTTTAACACTTTTTCTCGACGGGACTATCTACAACAAATCAAACCGGCACTCGAGCATTATCTTGCCACTGATCAAAGAAAAACCTCCGTATTGTTACCTGAGAGTGATTTTTTTCAACAACCCAGAACCGTGGCCCCAGAAATCTTAGCACGCGTTAATTGTGAACCCACCGTGATTCTGAATGGTGAAATATTAAACTATACTTTTAACGCGATTAATATCGGCCAAACGCAAGGTGGTGGCGCTGATCTCACACTGGATCTAAGCCAGCCCATGCCATGGGGGCAAATTTTTCATTGCTGGCGTCTTGGCAACATCGCCATCACAGAAAACTCCTTAGATTACATTAACTTAAGAGACCTCCCCGCCAAAATAGATCATCTTACCATGTTAATGGAGAATGTATTGAAGTGGTTAAAGCCCCATGGCCAAGTCGATATTTTAGTTCCTGGGTTAGCCACTCAAAAAACCGCCCAAGGTTTCAAATACAAACGTTTTTTCAATCATTCCAGCATCAGCGCATTTTGTGATCGCGGTTGGCAATGGGGCTGGGAAACCACTTTTTACAAAGAACACGAGTCCTACTACCTTGATCAAGAAGGGCAAACCTTATACCAACAAGGTCTATCCTTAGATGAAATTGTCAATAAAAGAGAGCTTTGTGAATATTTTAAATATACATTGCGAAAAAAACCCATTGACCAGCCAAGGTTGTTAGAATTGGCTCGTGAAATTACGTTCTGGCAGTCTATTCCGTTATCAAGTGCCACAAAAAAAATATCCCAACATGACACGCCTACCGATTTACCAAGTTGATGCATTTACGCACCAACAATTTGGTGGCAATCCAGCTGCTGTAGTCATTTTAAAGGAATGGCTGCCAACATCCACCATGCAGCAAATTGCAGCAGAAAACAACTTATCTGAAACCGCTTTTGTGGTCATTGATACACCCCATTGTCATATTCGTTGGTTTTCCCCTTCCCTTGAAGTCAATTTATGTGGTCATGCCACATTGGCAGCGGGATTTGTTATACTCACAAAATACTTTAAAACCAATATATTGCATTTAAGCAGCGCTTCAGGAATGCTTTTTGTTGAAAAAAGATCCGGAGGGTTGTATCGGTTAGATTTTCCAGCTCAAATTCCCCAAAAATTGGATTTAATATCTCCTTTTTCTAAAAATATCGCTTTAGCACTTCAGATCGATGCCACCAATATTTTATCGATACTACAAGCAAGAGAAACTATTGTAGTACTCAACCAAGAGACTTTAGTTAAAAACCTCAAACCTGATTTTGAAAAAATTACTCGACTCGACACTTTCGCCCTATCGGTTACCAGTCAAGCAGATGCGGGTACACATCAAGTAGACTCAAACGATAGCGCTTTGACTTCTTCCTCACCTGATTTTGTGAATCGTTTTTTCGCCCCACATATTGGCGTGCCAGAAGACCCAGTGACGGGATCGAGTTATTGCACTTTGGCTCCCTATTGGGCACAAATTCTGTGTAAAAATCAACTGGTCGCTAAACAACTTTCTGCACGCGGTGGCCGAGTTTTTTGTGAAGTCGCAGGAGACCGTGTCTTGATTTCTGGACATGTAGTTGAATATTTGCAAGGTTTTATTACGATCAGCCACAATACCCCTTAAATTTGTGCCACCAGAACAATTAACGTAGAAGTTTTTTAAGGATTTATAGTCGTTCAGGATAGGATTGTTAAGTACCCCTACCCAACCCTGCTACATTACCAAACTACGAACTTAGCTATTCCAGATTTTTGTTTTA
>CAJPEV010006329.1:0-10602 GCA_905338385.1 Darwinula stevensoni
ACCCTATTGCCCATGCAGCCCCTCCTCCTGTTGGTGAGGAATTAGTAAACCCTAAATAAGATGTATTACCTATAGCATTTGCAGAAGTATTTCTCAATGCTAATACAACATTCTCACTTGTAGCTGCCGGAGCATCTATTAAGTTAAATCTATTTGAAGCGGAAGTGGTTGAAACCACATGGAATTTTGCTTCCGGTGCCGCAGTACCTACGCCAACTCTATCATTAGTTGCATCTACACTAAGGGTAGTGCCATCTACATTGAAAGCATCTACACCTGTTCCGGTGAAAGACATTTTGTTAGTTCCTGTAAGAGCAGATACGGTAGTGGCTTTAGTTAAAGCACCACCGAGTTCTACATTAGTCCCATTAAGACTTGTACCATTTATAGCACCGGTCAGGGTTCCGCCTCCTGTGCCTACTCTCACCCATTTGGTTCCATCATTGTAATAAAAACCGGGGGTTACATCTCCGGCAGTGGCAGTGTTGTATACGACCATCCCGGATACATGGGCACTCAACGGAGAAGCCGATGCAGTGCCGGTCAATGCTATCTTATTTAACAATAGCCCTTTGTTAGTTGAACCAAGTGTTAAATCCGAATCAGCGTCAGGTGTATTAGTTTGAATCCCGACTTGTGCCGAAATAAAAACATAAAACACCGTACATAAAAGTGTAAATTTAAGTTTCATATTATTAATTTTCATATTATTAATTTTCATATTATTAATTTTCATATTATTAATTTTCATATTATTAATTTTCATATTATTAATTTTCATATTATTAATTTTCATATTATTAAATTTTCATATTATTAAATTTTCATATTATTAATTTTCATATTTTTTCCATAAATTGGAAATAAATTCCATATTTTAATTTTTTTTAATTTTTTTTTTGAAGTAAAATATTATTAAATCTTAAGTTTTTAAAGGATAATTTAGTGTATGGTAATACATTTCAATAGATAAATTTTATACTTCTAATATATGAAATTCAAATTTCATACCAAAAAAATATTCAGAATATTTAGTGTTTTTATATAAGCATAGAGTATTGTTATATGATTTGGTTTTTACTTTTAATAATAAAATAATAGACAGTCATAAATTACTAAATTTAATCGTAAATATTTTTTACGGTGTTAGGCATCCTTTTTTAAAAATTTTTATTCCAGGGGGCAAATTTACTACATTTAACTGTATTTAACGAATTAATGAATATTTTTATTAAGAAATTATGAACAATTATGTATTAAGAATACAAGATGTATTTTTATTTAAAACATTAAATTTAGATTATTATATAAGGGCTTTGATGGTAATTTTTATATTAATCCAATTCAATTAAGAGTTTTCAAAATCCATTAAATAATTTACAATTCTGTCACTCATAATGCGGCATAATGAATAGTTAAGATACTACCCCAAAAAATGGGTATCTTATTAGGGGATAAAAATAAAAAAACCTTTGTCAAAGTTTTACTTGTCCCGACCATTCGGGAAACTTTGACAAAGGTTGAAGATATACCTTATATAGTATAAATTATTTTTTCAATTTATTTGTAACATTTGGATTGGTTATCAAACATTTTACACCACAACTATTTACAGTAATTGTACCCGTTTTTGAAGTTGTTGTACAGCCACCAACGGGTGTAATGGTATACGTATAAGTGGCGGCAGTCGTGGGTGTTCCTGAAATGGTTACCGTACCTGCTACACTATCATAAGAACTACTTACGCCGGCAGGTAAGCCTGTCACATTTACGCCTGTTATACCGGTGCCTGCAACTTGGTATACAATATTTTGAATAGCTGTGTTAGAACATACGGTTTGACTATCGGTACCGATATTAGATATTAAACTTATAACGCAGGTACTTCCACAAATTGAAACTGTTGGTGTATTATTAAAAGTAAAAGATAATATATTTGAACTTGCCATTATCCCATCTCCCATAGTTCCATTGATTTTATGACCTACATAGCCTATTTTGTCTTGGGTAATATCATATATCATAGTCGTATGACCACCTATTTCAACAGTTGTCACTGTATTCCCCGGTATTAATCCATTTGGAATACCGGGATCATTCCCGGTAATAGGTGACCCGGTCCGCCCAATCATGGCTTGATCATCTAATCCGGAATTATACAGTCCTCCTGTTTTGGTTAAAACATTTATTGCCGGAAAGGCTTTGCCTATGTCCGCAGACATATGTTCCGTAGCTGATATCCATGCAACATTTGTCATATCAGTGGATGCATCTACTTTATAGGAAACCCAACTGGTTCTGTCTGTAGTAGTAAAATCACCTAACTGGCCCCAGTTATTCCGACCAAGAGAAAATAATAATCCATTTTGACCTAAGATCCAGTAACTTTTATAATTATCGGAACTTGAGGTTCCTTCAGTTGTAGCTTGTATCATTTTTATGGTACCCACTGTTGCAGGTTTAGTCATTTTAGTGGCATAAAAAAGATTTTGGAATGCACTTCCATCTCCAAGTACTACATTATTTCCCCAAGTCCAAATATCATTATTATTATCTAAGGCAAATATCATATCTCCTGCACCTCTAGCCACAATAATATTTGTCAATGGTACACCTGCACTTTTCTGTACTTCATACCATTGTGCACCCGTTGTCCCTGTCCCCGATCCATTTCCTCTTGTAGGCTCTCTAGTAGAAAGAACATATAGTTGTCCGGTACAAGTAGTTAACGCTAATGTTCTTCCTGTTCCAAATAACATTTGAACATCTGTAGGGCTTACGCCAGCCGGCAAACCATTGGTTTGACCGTTAACTGTAATTTTAGTAAAGGTCTGGCCATTTCTAATCGATAAATCAAAAATAGATTGGCTATTTACAGTATTTCCGCTATTACAACCAGCGGCATATAAACCGTTATCTGTTAATAAAACTAAAGTGTTTGCATTATTAAGTCCTCCAATAGTTGCCATCAATATAGTTGCACTACCTAATGCAGGATATAAAGTGCTATTAATGGTTTGTGCCGTCAATAGATGATTTGTGCCACCCGCATTTCCCATTGTTTCCCCCCATACTTTATAAGTTCCACCCGAACTTTTAACAACAGTTTGATGAAATCCGGATACAAAATTATCATAAGCCACCGATCCGGGAAAATTGGATGAATAAATACCTGTCGGTTTACAACTATAATCTCCACACTGGGCTTGTAGTTGAATACCACTAACCATTAAAATTATTAAAAATAATATTTTTTTCATATCAATTATTTTAGTTGGAAATTAAATAAGGAACCTGATATGAATGAACTTGTCCATTTATATCATAAAAATCGAGCATAATATACGATTTCTCTGAAACTACGCCACTTAACTTATAAAGTAGCGTATATGTGGCAGGGAGGAAAGACGTTACTTTTGAGAATAACTCACCTTTAATTTGCACTCCTACACCGGCTCCTTTTATTTCAGGGTTTTTAAATTCAACCGCATTTTTATTGTAACTATCCACAGTTACTTTTACAGATAATATAAGATTATTGAGTGGAATATCTTCTTTGATTGTATCAGAAATATTAAGGGTTGAGAAATCAAATTTCATACTTTGTGGCACCACACGCACCACTCTATCACTTGGATAATGTCTACATGCAAACATACTGTTTTCATGGTCTTGTTTATGGAGTTCAGATTCTGTATATTTGATATAATAAACACCGGGTTTGTCAAAATAATAATCTACATCTCCTTGTTGATCTGTGCGTAAAACTTCATTGTTACTCATATCTATCAATTCCCAATGAGAATAAATATCATTTCTTAAGGGTAAACTATCTTTGTATGAAATAACCAATGTATCAGAATGTTGTTGTGCATTAATTGAAGGCATAACCAATACTGATAATATACTTAATATTAATAATTTATAATATTTCATAACTTAAAATATTTATTTAATTGCAAAAACTACCGTTACAAAAGAACAAGCATTTGCATTAGTTGAAATTACATCATATGTCAATACACCGGCATCCGATACACTTACATTGCTCAATACAGAAGTATCATAATCCGTGATATAATAATATAAGTCACTGTTTGCATAGGTAGGTATAGTAGCCGGAGCGGACGGGCTTTTAGCCTTAGGTGTAGAGAAATTAGTCACATAATCGTTATAAATATCTCTTGTTCTTCCGGTTCCGGTTGTAGCTATATCAATAACAATACTTGGTGCATAAAAGAATTTCTTTCTTGTATCTTCTGCCTGCCAAGTAGCATTACCGGAAGCATCAGAAGTTAAAACTTTGCTGGCTCCGGGAGTTCCTGCTCCTGCAAATCTCACAGAACCTGTAGTATGTAATTGTGCAGATGGTGATTTTGTTCCAATAGCAACATTTCCACCATTAGGGTTTAATAACAATGGTAAACCAGTACCAGCGGCAATATCTCTTGATTGAAGTACTTGCCCCCAAGGCGAATTGGTTTCTGCGTGAAAATCAATGGCTTGATTGCCGGCAGAAAAACGAGCTATCCCTCCTGCCATAGCAGCAGTTGAAACAGTATTAACCCCATTTGCATGAAATGGAGAAACAGGAGCAGCTGTGCCTACCCCGATTCTATTATTATCAGCATCTGCACTAAGTGTAGTTCCGTCTACATTAAAAGCATCCACACCAGAACCTGTAAATGACATTTTATTGGTGGCAGTCATAGCTGATACGGTAGTGGCTTTAGTTAAAGCCCCACCTAATTCTATATTATGAGCCGTTTCAGTTACACCGTTAGAGGCAGTAGTAGCATCAGCAGTAGCTGAAGGTGTCTGCCAAGTCGCATTACCGGAAGCATCAGAAGTTAATACTTTACTGGCTCCGGGAGTTCCTGCACCTGCAAATCTTACAGAACCTGTGGTATGTAATTGTGCAGAAGGAGCAGATGTTCCAATTCCTACTCTGCCTGTTGATCCCATAACAGTCAGTATATCCCCATTTACTACACTACCTGCATTGTCAGCCATAGCATCAAATGTTAATCTGCCATCCGGACCTAATAATAAAGACATTACTCTTTGACCGGTAGGATTAGTTGGGTTCTCCCAATATATTCTTGGAACTGAGGTACCTGTAAGTGTTAAGCCTGCATTTGTAACATTGCTTGTAATTCCTGAAGTGCCATTATTGATATGTAATTTTGTAAGTGGGCTTGACGTTCCTATGCCTACATTACCACTTGGCTCAATTCTAACTCTTTCACTATTACCGGTTCTAAACCGTAAATCAGAGTCAAGAGTTGTTCCGTCTCCTCTATAATTTGCATACATACCGGACATTCCGTAGGCAAAAGAACCTCCAACTCGTCCGGATATGGTATATCCACCCATAAAATCACCACTAATCATATTTGATGGGCTGGCAACACTTCCTCTTGCTTTCCATGCCCAATAACCTGAATCCGTTGTTCCGTAAGAAGTAAGGATAACATCATCTTGTGGATCTGCATCCGTTGAATTTTTTACGATATTTAATCCTGCATTTGGAGAGTTTGTGTTAATACCTACTAAACCTGCATTGGTCACTCTCATTCTTTCCGTATTGTTTGTTCTTGTTACAAAATCAATATTGTCTGTTGTTCCAATAAAATTAGTACTAGCTACAGTTCCGGCATTTCCGAGAGTACTCCATTGAGTAGCTCCAGTAGTTGAATTGCTTCCACCATCTGTGCTTCTCCATGCTCCGTTTGAATAAGTAAATTCAATGGCTTGTCCGTTTCTAATGGTTACGCCTGAAAAAGTAGCAGGGAAACCACCTGTTGTATTATTATATACAATCAATCTTTTTCCGGCATTGGCAGGAGCTGTGGGAGCGGTTAAAGTAACAGAAGCAGTAGCTGCTCCGGTTAATTGCACTTGAGACATTCCATCGGGGATAGTAGCGGCATTTGCGGCAACAGCTACTGTAGATTCTCTAAAGGTTACATCTCCGTTTACATCTAATTTTGTGCCGGGAGAGCTTGTATTTATTCCAACATTACCAACATCACCTTTTACTCTTATTCTCTCTATATAATTACCTCCTGTTGAATTGTTGATGACAAAATCTTCTGAATTGGGAGTGGCAGGACTGGCTGTTTGTATAGAACCTATCCCCCATGCGGCACCTCCTGCTCCGGGAGCTGAATTGGTAAACCCTAAGTAAGCCGTATTGCCTATGGCATTGGCAGAGTTACTTCTTAATGCTAATATAACAAGACCATTTGTTCCTGGCGTGGCATCTATTAAGTTAAATCTATTTGAATTGGCAGTAGCTTCCGAAACCACATGTAATCTATTGGATGGCGAAGCCGTTCCAATCCCTATTCTATCATTAGTAGCATCTACACTAAGTGTTGTTCCATCTACATTAAAGGCATCTACACCTGTTCCGGTAAAGGACATTTTATTGGTGGCAGTCATAGCCGATACGGTAGTGGCTTTAGTTAAAGCCCCACCGAGTTCTATATTATCTGCTGTTTTTGTTAAACCGTTTGATGCTGTAGTAGCATCTGTAATGGTTACAGTAGCACTGGTTACCCCATTTACAGTAGAGGTTAATGCTTTTGTTCCGGTATTATAAGCTAAGGCATTTGAATTAATAATATTCACTCCGGTTCCGGTTACGCCATTTACAGTTGTTGTAAGCGTATTGGTTGAAGAAGTATTACTCACGGTTGTTGCTGCCGGTGTTTCCCAAGTGGCGTTACCGGAAGCATCAGAAGTTAATACTTTGCTTGCTCCGGGAGTTCCTGCTCCTGCAAATCTTACAGAGCCTGTAGTATGTAATTGTGCAGCAGGAGCAGCTGTTCCTAACCCTATTCTATCATTAGATGCATCTACACTAAGCGTAGTTCCGTCTACACTAAAAGCATCTACTCCTGTACCTGTAAAAGACATTTTATTGATGTCTGTAAGAGCAGATACGGTTGTGAGTTTAGTTAAAGCACCACCGAGTTCTACGGTTGTTCCGGTTAAAGAAGTACCATTAGAAGCCGTATAAGTAGTATTGGTATCTGTGGGCGTTACCCAAGTTCCATCTCCTCTTAAAAAAGTGGTAGCAGATGCCCCTGTGGGAAGTTTAGCCACTGTAATGGCATTATTGGCAATATCAGCTGTAGCAATAGTTCCGTCTAATATTTTAGCAGAAGTTACGGCATTGTTAGATATAGTAGTTGTATTTGAGTTTGCAACAGCTGTTACATCTCCTGTCAAGGCAGCTCTTTCAAAAGAAGTCCCGTTTAAAGTAACGGAGGTAGACCCTACATAAGTGGTAGGAGTTACCCAAGTGCCATCTCCTCTTAAAAAAGTAGTGGGAGATGCCCCGGCAGGAAGTTTAGCTATTGAAACGGCATTATTTGCAATGTCAGCCGTAGCAATAGTTCCATCTAATATTTTAATGGAAGTCACGGCATCGTTAGAAATAGTAGTCACATTAGAATTATCGGCAGCTGTCACATCTCCTGTTAAAGCAGCTCTTTCAAAAGAAGTCCCGTTTAATGTTACCGATGTAGATCCCAGATAAGCAATAGGAGTTTCCCAAGTGGCATTACCGGAAGCATCGGAAGTTAAAACTTTACTGGCTCCGGGCGTACCTGCACCTGCAAATCTTACAGAACCGGTTGTGTGTAACTGTGCTGTTGGCGATGTGGTTCCTATCCCTACATTTTGGGCAGTAGTGAGAGTCATCACATTATTATTATTGGTTTTAAACCTTAAATCATTATTATCGGTGGTACCTAAAAAATTAGTTCCGGGTGTTGTTCCGGCATTTCCGAGAGTACTCCATTGAGTAGCTCCGGAAGTTGAATTGCTTCCACCATCAGTGCTTCTCCATGCGCCATTAGAATAAGTAAATTCAATGGCTTGTCCGTTTCGGATAGTTACGCCTGAAAAAGTAGCAGGAAAACCACCGGTGGTATTATTATATACAATCAATCTTTTTCCGGCATTGGCAGGAGCGGTAGGAGCTGTTAAAGTAACCGAGGCAGTTGCTGCTCCGGTTAATTGCACTTGAGACATTCCATCGGGGATAGTAGCGGCATTTGAAGCCACTGCAACTGTAGATTCTCTAAAGGTTACATCTCCGTTTACATCTAATTTTGTGCCGGGAGTAAAAGTACCTATTGCTATATTACCAGTCTCGGTTATTCTCATTCTTTCTGCACCACTAGTTGTAAAAAATAAATTAGATAAATTAGTTGTGCCATCACCTTTATATTCAGCTCGCATAGTAGTTAAATCTGAAAAACCACCATTAATTCTACCCCTAAGTCCAATATAACCTATTTGGTCATTAAAATTAAGATTAACCGGAGCTGCAAGTGTACCTCTTGAACTTTCTGAAATTAATGCAGCTCCAGGACTGGCACCATAGCTACTTAGTCTTACATCATCTGCATTGCCATTATTATCACCTACAATATGTAATCCGGAAGATGGTGCAGCTGTTCCGATACCTATTCTATTATTAGTTGCATCTACACTAAGTGTTGTTCCATCTACATTGAAAGCATCTACACCTGTTCCGGTGAAAGACATTTTGTTAGTAGAAGTCAAAGCTGATATTGTAGTTGGTTTGGTTAAAGCACCACCGAGTTGAACATCTTTGCTTTGAAGAGTTAAGCCATTAGAAGCAGTTTCTACTAATGCAGCAGCAGCTACAGTACCAATTTTCACCCATTTGGTTCCATCATTATAAAAGAAACCAGGCGTTACATCTCCAGCCGTTGCGGTATTATATACTACCATACCAGCAATATGTGCACTTAACGGAGAAGCCGAGGCTGTGCCAGTCAATGCTATTTTATTTAACAATAATCCTTTGTCAGTTGAACCAAGTGTTAAATCTGAATCTGTATTTGGTGTACTAGTTTGAATCCCGACTTGGGCGAAAATAATAATAATAAATAAACTTAATATTAAAGATATATATTTTTTCATATTATGAAAATTAAAAAATTAAAACCATAGATATTCCATTCTTCGCAAACTTAATACCAATTTTTAAATATCTAATATAAAATGTAAAAAAATATAATATAGATTGATTAAATTAAATATTTAGTTAGAAAATAAAATTACAATCATCAAGGGTAACAAACATATCAATCAACTGTATCAAAATATTAAAATTAAGGCTTTAGTAAAAATTTATATTATTTCTATATATTATATTTCCAAATTTTGGAAAATATTTAACAAAAATTTTTAAACGTTAGGATTTGACACAAAATAACATTTACTTTCCAGATTTGGTAATATAATTCCATTCTCCATGGAATTGGTTTTTATCAATTATTATTTTTGCCATTTCTTCATCCGATATTTTAATTCCATTTTCATATTTTGTTACGTCTAATTTTGATTTTATTTTCAATCCCTTTTTGGTACTAATAATGCCCCAATGCAGAAACTATGACTACCAAATTATCGGGTTCTTCTACTATTTCATAAATTAATCTGTCTTTCATATTAATTCTCCTACTCCAAAGACCCGATAAACTATATATATTTTAATTTTTCAGGATTGCCAGTCCCTGTGGTAGGATGGATTTCAAGTTCAGTTAATATTTTAATTAATTTTTTCAAACTTACTTTATCTCCAGACTTTTGAATTTGAATAATATGCTTATCTGCAATTTCATTAAAAACTACTTTGTATTTCATTTACTTTGAAATATCTTTCTTTTATATTCTTCGTCATAAGGAATTCTAACTTTGCTTTTTCTTGATTCCAAAACCATCTTCACAAACTCTGGGTCATAAGGGCTTTCCTCTTCTTCTTTTATAACAAATTTTACTTTCAAAGATTTGATATAATCTATTATTTTATTAAAGGTAGCTGCATCAGTATTTATTTCTAAAGTACTCATAAAATAATTTTTACACAAAAATACATTTTTTTTTATTATTTCTTTTTCGAAAGAGTTTTATCCTAAATTTAATTAAAAAATACCTATAATTTGGTGGATTAGTAGATTTGTTATATAGGGCATCTCTAAAAACTCTTCATCCGATATTTTTATTCCTTTTTCATATTTTGTTTCGTCTAATTTTGATTTTATTTTCAATCCCTTTTTGGTACTAATAATGCCCCAATGCAGAAACTATGACTACCAAATTATCGGGTTCTTCTATAATTTCATATATTAGCCTGTCTTTTTTGTTAATTCGCCTGCTCCATAGGCCAGATAAGTTATGTTTTAGTTGTTCGGGATTTCCTGTTCCTGTTTTTGGGTGAGTTTCTAATTCGTCTAAAATTGATTTCAATTTCTTCCTGCTTTTTATATTCCCCGATTTCTGAATTTTCTCAATATCTACAATAGCTTGCTTTTCAATAATGATATCATAGCACATCTCCAAACCATTTATGTTTTAATTCAGGTGTATATCTAATCGTGTTACCTTTTTTTGCATTTTCTCTACGTTCCAAAACCATCTTCACAAACTGAGGGTCATAAGGACTTTCCTCTTCTTTTATAACAAATTTTACTTTTAAAGATTTGATATAATCAATTATTTTATTTAAGGTAGCTGCATCAGTATTTATTTCTAAAGTACTCATAAAATAAATTT
>CAJPEV010006330.1:0-10599 GCA_905338385.1 Darwinula stevensoni
AACTGGCAAGAAAAGTGAGGGAGATGGAAGGAGTCCTGGCGAAACCAAAGAAGATTGAAGGCAAGAAACTACCAAAAACAACGATGGATTTGGTGAGGTAATTTTACCTATGATGGCTCAGTTTCTGGAACGTGTCCAGCTGCAAAGGACTATGTCCCTGTAAAAACAGAGAATGGCATTCGAGAACAACGAACCAAGAGACTGGTCCATGGCAAACTCAAGGAAGTGTACCAAGCATTCAAAAGCAAAAATCCAGATGTTCAGGTTGGGTTATCAATGTTTGCTGAAGTTTGCCCAAAATAATGTGTTCTGACAGGTGGATGTGGTACTCATACCGTGTGCGTATACACGGTACATCAAAATGTCAAGCTGGTGTTACATGGGGGAAGAATTAGGCGAACCTACAAAGAACTGACCTCCAATATTTTCCTCCTATTAACTTCCAATAGAAAACGATGCATTTGTTGTGCAATATGAAGCGCTAGGATTTCGCTGGAACAACGGCCAAGCAACATTGCATCCACTTGTCTGCAATGTTCGAAACGAGGATTTTGTGAACTGGTGCACCTAAATTTCTGCATCATTTCAGATTCATTGGCCGATAGTGGTACACAGTGGCTGTGTACCACTATCGGAATCTTTTCATCCCAATCCTGAATGATGAAGTCCACGGGCTATCGAGTACCTTCTACCTCTCTGATGGTGCAACTGCTCAATATGAATGATAAAGAACTTCTCAAACCTGTGCCTTCACAAGGCTGACTGGTATCGCCGCACTGTGACACTACTTTGTGACGAGTCATAGAAAAAGGTGCATGTGATGGTCTGGTGGGACTGTGAAATGGCTGGCCACAAGGACCAATATCCAGCGGCCAAACGACGGACACGTCCTAAGTGCAATGGACCTCTTCTACTTTGCAAAAACATGCATGAAAAATATCCAGTTCATGTATGTAAAGGAGGAGGTCAATTAGACAGAGAAGACACTTCAGCGGCGATTCCAGTCCGTCCAGCAAATTCCATCAGCCCGGAAACAACATTCATACGTGCCTATTAATGCGAACCACCTTCAAATCCGAATCTACTCTGCTACCTGAACCAGTTCCGTCTGAAATGAAATGAGATAAAAGCTTACATTCTTTCACCTCAATTTCTAAATGACATATTTCTTGATATGCTGCATGTTCAAAAATGAGATTCAAAATTTTAAAAAAGGTGTAGAGCTGCTAATTCAACCTATTCCGATACCACAGGTCAGTCACATTGATAATGTTGGGGCGACAGTAATTTTTTTAGTTTCGAAAATTAATGGATCCAAAAACGGAAAATGTAAAGCACATTTTTACATATATCTCGAAACTGGGGCAAAACATCATCCTGAAAATTTATAAGCCTCATTACCATATTATTTCAATGTTATCTTGTAAATTTTGTGAAATTTAAACATGATATATTTTTTACATGAAGGGTCAAAGGTCAAACGCCTTCGAATTTTTATATAAAATACGTATCCATGAATAAAAGCTTGCAATACATTTAAAAGATAGAGCTAAAAGAGACCTTTAAAAGGAGTCCTAAATGAACATTCTATGACAAATAGCTAAGGGGTTATTGAAGAAAGTCTGATAGAGGTCAGCCGGACAAGCTAAAATAGGTTTAAAATTTATGACCTCGCCACGGACACACCATTGGTCAGAAAAAAAAATTATTTTGGATTTCCCGTTTTTAGGTCAAACGCTACCTCCTCACCAAATTTCAGCCAAGTCGATAATGGTCGAGCATGAAATCATGAGAAAATAGTTCGATCTCAAATGGAATCACCCGCCTATGACGCACCAACTGAATAATACCAGCCCAGGTACAGATCTGCCATTCCACTGGAATTTCCTTATTTGCAGCAACCTTTGAAAAGAATAATAGCTGTCATAGTAGGGGCATAGGCCCATATGAAAAGACACGCACAACTAGACGTGTTCGCGGTGGCTCACGCGTCCGTGTTGCATGGAAATGAGGACACCATGAAATGTGTGGGATGCCAGATGCAGCATTTCACGCGCACGCATAGCAACCTTGTCTACGAGGCCGATCTCTTCCATTGTCTTGTATGAATCCGTCATCCAAGAAGGCTGGAAGCGAAGTGGATGTTTTAATGGAAGACAGACATCCTGACCCAGGCAGAAAGCAGATCATGCGCAGTGAGTTGCGTTGTCCGGTTGCTCTGGTTACTGCAGGCAGACGGAAAGAAAAAACTAAATACTAGCCAAAGTGCAGGTCGGCAATTCCATGAGCTCCAATCACCCATTAATATTGACTCGGTCACGAAGAAGTAATGTTTCCTCGCCAGATTTTGTTATTTGGTCACTCAATGAATTTACATCTCCAAATTCTTATTACCTTCGCCAAATGACTTCATCACCAGACCTAATGAATCTGACCAGACCTGATTCTCCCTCAATAATTTCACCTGATGCCATGAAATGACCACCAAATTCTATTGCATTAGTACCAAATCACTGGCACACTTCACGTGTCAAAAGATATAAATATTTATTTTAGCAGGCCTGCGGGGCAGACAGAGGACACAGACTATTCCGGCAGTGATATAGCATTCCGAGTGAATGTTTGCAAATGCCAGTCTTGATCCAAATGGGCATGCGCATTAAAATTTGGAGCTCTCACAACTCAGAGAGAGAGTTGCGTTCTCTTCGAGTTCTCCCAATGCACCGGTTTTCTGATAGGGTATTTTTTCGCACTTTTCCGAACCTCTTCCCTTACGGCGTTGCCGTCACTGCAGGCAATGAAGGCGTCTCCCCGTTTCGATGTCCTCAAACTCTCCGGTTGCCATGGCACCCTTGATACGTAGAGGTATTTCTACGCGTAAACCCAGCAGCCCTGTTTATGCGTCCGCGAGCTACCGCTCTCTTCCGTTGTCTACTATGGATACGGATGGATAGATAGTTTACTTTGGACCCAGGCGAAAAGCGGCACATGCGTAGCCGGTCATTTTTATTCCCGTAGCTATGAATACTGCAGACAAACGGAAAGAAAAAAAAATTGGCATTCACTCAGATCAAGAGGAGTGGATAAGAGATTGACAAATGGAGCCGCTGGGATTTACACAATTGTTTCCTTTCATGTGATTCCCATATTTTACCATTTTCGCACGAAATATCTAATATTCCAATTTCAAAAGCAAATAAAAATGGCATATATTGAATAATATTGAGGAAGCGATCAAAGCGTCAACGTGCCATAGCTACCCAAAATCCGGTTGTCCCTCTGAATGAGATTAGGACGTGGTGTCTAAACGTGGCGGAATAGAAAACCAATTGATGAGTCTCAGGGGAATGGGAGACACAACAATAAACATTTCGCCTTGAATCCTCAACCCGCGCTTGCCTGGGGCCTTTCATGGTATTTCTAAAAAAAGAAAAAAGAATACTCCTCCTATATACATATTCAGGTATATATATTTTTAAAGAAATTGTTTGAGTGTATCGTTTTTCTATACGAAATTCTTGGACTATGAAATTATTCATTAGAGCACTTAGAAATTCACTGGGGTCTAAAAAAAAAAAAACAATGGACACAACTTCACTTTAATGCCGCGAGCAAGCAAGGGTTAAACTAATACATTTTCCTCTGCGGAAAAGGTTCTGCATCCTTCACTGCCGCCGAGGGAAAGCTTTCAGATAATCTGATTCACAGCATCGCTTGGAGACGAATCCTTAACGGTGGGACAGTGCTAACAGGGTGTCAGTGCTCGCTGTGAACTAACGGGAAACACGTACACAAATACCATTAGAGTACCAGACGAGGTACGCTCGCTCTCCAATCTCTCATCATTTTTGTCGTTAGTTTCATCCTGCTCCTCCTTTTAGTTCTTTCTTCTACTTCATGTTCTCCTTTTTCGGTTTCGCCTCCCCTCTTTTCCTCTCCATCTCCGTCGGCTTCCGTTTCCTTCTTCAGTTTTATTTTTTCTCTCCTCTCCTGTTATTTCTTCTCTCGTTCTTCCTTCTCTCGTTCTTCCTTCTCTTGTTCTCGCTCCTTTCTCTTCCTCTTCTCTTGCAACCTCTTCCTCTTCCTCTTTTCCTGAGCTTTTTCTTCACGAACCCGAATTCTTTCTGCCCTCATCTTGGGGACAATGGATATTCGCTTTCGCTGCCAGTATCTCGTATCTATGTCCATCGCTCGTCAAACACCTTAAGCACTTTATTTTCATGATAAGCGAAAGACATCCGGGAAATCCCGACCCGATTCGCTTCGGAAGTCGTCGCGAAAAGCGGAAGCGTCGTAAGTCGTCGCGGAATCGTCTGAAATTTCGACTACAACTCCGACATTTCGACTCCTCCTTCGACTCCAACTTCTCATCTACCTCGTGGCGTTCGGGGTTCTCGACGCCTCCTATACCCGGGTGAGCCCGACCGACTCCCTGTCTATTGCTCTATGTACGTCCTGTGTCGGACTGAGCCTTTAGAGACGTAGGTGACATGTACATGAGATTTCGTGAAGCATAATGATGCCCTTATTTTTAGATTGAATGTTTCTCCCTCAGAAATGCATTGGAATAAGAGGAACTTGCATCTTTCTTCTTTGTCTCCTATTATTAATACATTGCGAGAAGAAACTCCAAGCCCAGGCAGATGCATCCCAGTTCGTTTTCTGTGTTTCGGACATCGCCAAGACGGATGTCACACAAGTCCCGTCCCTCCAGCCTTGGTAAACGTTTTCTCTCCTCTTCCTTGGGTTCCGGATCTGCATATTCCAGATCCGTTCCGGATCTTCCGTAATGGCATTTGGTGGTCATGCACTGGATTTGGCTCGGCCCATGTCCACATTGACTATAAGCCCAATTTTTCTTGAATCCGTATCTGGCATCCTTCACTACATGCTCTTCGATCTCCAAGGCAACGCGGACGCGCGAACTATCGAGAATATTGTCTCCTTGTCAGGGAATATTCCAAAAAGAAGTATATTTAATCACCCTCCAATAATAATAAACTTGTCATCAAATATTTTCAGCCTCAGAAATATTGACTCCGTCATCAGATCACAATGAATTTTCACCAAATTGGAGTCAGTCTCCAAATTTTTTTTTCACAAAATATGATTGCACCAGCGCGGGTGCTGGTATCACCGAATTTCCATTAGCATGAACCAAAAATATGCTCTCATCATCAAACTTATGAATTTTTCAGCACTTGCAATCATCTCAAGGAAAGGATTTTTCTTCATTTCCGGTTCGACCTGAGATGGTAAGATGAAATAGTAAGATCTTAGGCTGTGGGGGGCCTTCAGAAGGAGGACCTTTGTAACTAGTCTCCTTGCGCTTGTGAACATGTATGGGAGTTGAATACGACGCCGACGACCAGTTTCTGTGTGCTCTACGTACCAAGGGTGCCATTTCAACTGCAGAGTTTGAGGACATCGAAACAAGGAGACGCCTTCATTGCCTGCAGTGACGGCAACGCCGTAAGGGAAGAGGTTCGGAAAAGTGCGAAAAAATACCCGATCAGAAAACCGGTGCATTGGGAGAACTCGAAGAGAACGCGACTCTCTCTCTGAGTTGTGGGAGCTCCTAATTTTAATGCGCATGCCCAGTTTGGATCAAGACTGGCATTTGCAAACATTCACTCGGAATGCTAATTCACTGCCGGGTTAGTCTGTGTCCTCTGTCTGCCCTGCAGGACCGCTAAAATAAACATTTATATCTTTTGACACGTGAAGTGTGCCAGTGATTTGGTACTAATGCAATAGAATTAGGTGGTCATTTCATGGCATCAGGTGAAATTACTGAGGGAGAATCAGGTGTTAGATTCATTAGGTCTGGTGATGAAGTCATTTGGCGAAGGTAATAAGAATTTGGAGATGTAAATACATTGAGTGACCAAATAACAAAATCTGGTGAGGAAACATTACTTCTTCGTGACCGAGTCAATATTAATCGGTGATTGGAGCTCATGGAATTGCCGACCTGCACCTTGGCTAGTATTTAGTTTTTTCTTTCCTCTGCCCGCAGTAACCAAAGCAACCGGACAACGCAACTCACTGCGCATGATCTCCTTTCCGCCTGGGTCAGGATGTCTGTCTTCCACTAATACATCCACTTCCCTTCTAACCTTCGCGGATGACGGATTCATACAAGACAATGGAAGAGCACGGCCTCGTAGCCAAGGTTGCTATGCGTGCGCGTGAAATGCTGCATCTGACATCCCACACATATCAAGGTGTCCTCATCTCCACGCAACACGGACGCGTGAACCATCGCGAACATGTCTAGTTGCGCGTGTCTTTTCATATGGGCCTATGCCAATCCTATGACAGCTATTATTTTTTCTAAGTTTAGGTTTCAAAGGCATTGAGAACCCTGCACGAGAAGAGTTGGGTCCGACTCGTGACCGTTGATAAGGGCGAGGATGCGATTAGAAAAGGAGGAGCTTTTTTTTTCGAGAACCTCGCAGTTGAATTACATGAAGATTGAAATCCTTTGGTGGGTGGCATGGCATCATCACCAGACTTCATCCCACATCTCAGAATTTCCAACTTCAAAGAGCGTGCTCATAGCCTTCCTTACATTGCGAGAGAATTCTTTCTAAAACTGCTGAATGAATTCGTAATTTCAACTGAGTCTAAAAAGTTTCCACATGTAACAATGACTTTCCATGGAATATAATAGGATTCCATTGTTTAGCAACATTCTGCTTCCCCGAGAAGACGTCGTTTCTCAAGTAGCGATTCCCCTACAGCCTCCATGCTATCACGGGATGAAGCGTCCAAGTCACATACCATCCATGATTCAGAATGAATGTGTTGTGAGTACCAGACTCTCTTGTCTCTGTCAAATGCAAGGAGAACTTCGGCTGGAAGAGGCAGAGATAACGAATCAAGACATTCCAGGCAAACGACCAATGTCAAGTAATCATTTCTCAGACAGGTAAACCTACCTGAAATAAAATTTCCATTCTACACCGTTACTAGTATTCATCACTTCCACTTCGGTTGAAGGAAGATTTAAACGGAGTTTTTGCTTAATCACGTGAAACATCTTGTTCTCCAAATGTATCTCCTTAGGTTTTGTTCGAGATTATAAGACTCTTACATTCAGTCATTAATAGTCCATATACTGTATTATTCCATTCGTTTTCTTCGTTTTCATTGAGTTGCAGGGCCCACAAACCAGAAGGGAAATGAGAAGAATGCGTGTGTTTCCTCCCGTCTCCTCCTTCAACTCCAACTTTTCATGTACCTCGTGGCGTTAGGGGTTCTCGACGCCTCCTATTCCCGGGTGAGTCCGACCGACACCCTGTCTAATGCTCTCCGTACTATTGTCGTGACTCGAACTGACCCTTCTGAGACGTAAGTGACATGTACATGCGTCTAAAGCCTAACCCCCTTTTCTCCCCGCCCCCCCTCCTCCTCCCCGGACAGGCCGAGGCAGTGCCGATCGCCCCAAGGGGGGCGATCGATGGCCAGTGATCGACGTGCTTTCGACGCGGCTCCTCCGTCTTGGCGGCGGTAAACAAATATTTCTTCACTTTTAATTTAGATGATTGCATTTTTCTTCCCATTTGAGAATTCGTGAAGCATGATGATGCCCTCATTTTTAGATTGAATGTTTCTCACTCAGGAATATATTGTAATAAGAGGAAGTTGCAACTTTCGTCTTTGTCTCCTATTAGATTGCGAGAAGAGACGCCAACCCCAGGCAGATGCTTCAAAGTTCGTTTTCTGGGTTTCGGACATCGCCAAGACGGATGTCAAACAGGCGCCGTCCCTCCAGCCTTGGCAAACGTTTTCTCTCCTCTTCCTTGGGTTCCGTATCTGTCATTTGCATGCGTAATGGAATTTTGTGGCCGTGCACGGGGTTTCGCTCGGCCCATGTTCACATTGAATACATATTGAGTATTGCCAACCTGGTTGCACGGGGCTTTTCCCGGTGCTCATACAGACGGCTGTTGCCAACGTGCCGTTTTTGTCATGCATTTTGCCTGAAATGCAGTCATAGTCCTCGTCACTCGTCACTTCACCGAAAACGAAGCCGAAACCGCATAGCGATCACTTCCACGTTCGCCGTCAACGAGAGACGTCCTCGAGGGCGTCGCAGCCTCCTCCGCGTCCGAGAACGAATTCCAGGTCCAGGAATTCCTTCAGGAAGAGGAGCCGAAAAACCCGAAGGAGAGACCCATGAAGAAACTCGGCGACTTGGAGTCGTTCGAGGCGAGGGGACGATCTCCTGCATCGACACGTTTCAGCCGGAAATGTCGCGAAATTTCCGAAGATTTCGTGACGACTTCGGACGGCGAATCGAGGCGGGAGCTCTCGGAAGACTTTATCTTATCGTAAAAGTAAAGTGCAAAAGATGTTCGGCGAGCGATAGGCATCGATACGAGATACTCGAAGCGATAGTGAATATCCTTTGTCTCCGAGATGAGGACGAACGACTTCGAGAGCGAGATGAGAAAGCCCGCGAGAAGAGGAAGCGATTCAGGAGATGAAGGAACGAAAAGTGAAGAAGGAAAAGGAAGCCGACGAAGAGGGAGAGGAAAGAAACGAAGACGAAACCGAAATGGAGGAGGAGGCAGATGAATGAATTGAGTGCGAGAGAGCAAGGAAATGAAATTCCTCCTCGACCGCATTTTCCCTCTTCTTCCAGCTTTCCTTTGTAGAAAATTCTGCAAATAATTCGGGAAACTCAAGATTTGTTGCATTGATGGTCACAACCAATATGATATACCATGTCGGTCGCCTTTGTTCCCTTTCGCGTGCCCGATCTTAAACGATTCAGCCCAAGAGTTTCTCGAATGTATTTATTCCTAAATGTAAACCATTCTAAAATTATTATTAAGTTTATTATTAGTAGTAGTAAATTCCATTTAAAATGAGAAGAGGAAAAAAATTATTTCAAGTAAATTGACAGCCGACGTTGTATTTCTTGAATATATTTTTAATGAGCGAAATATGTATGAAAATGCAATTTCAGTTGTCGCTAAACGCTGCCTCTCAGATTAATCAGTTTTTAATTATTTTTTTTATCAGAAAAATATCCTAAATTACAGAAAACTTCGTCCCTGACCAACACAACCACCGGTTTCCGTTTCGCAGTTGTTCCACAATTTCCGGTTTCTTGGTGGGATGGCGCGGCCGGGTCGGGATCTTCCGGATGTCTTTCGCTTATCATAAAAATATAGTGCTAAAGGTGTTCGACGAGCGATGGACATAGATACGAGATTCCGGCAGCGAAAGCGAATATCCTTTGTCCCCAAGATGAGGGCGGATAGAATTCGTGTTCAAGAGGAAAAAGCACGGGAAAAGAGGAAGAGGAAGAGGTTGCAAGAGAAGAGGAAGAGAAAGGAGCGAGAACGAGAAAAGGAGGAACGAGAGAAGAAGAACGTGTGAAGGAAGATCGAGAGAGGAGAATTAACTATAGAGGAGAAGAAAAATAAAACTGAAGAAGGAAACGTAAGCCGACGGAGATGGAGAGGAAAAGAGGGGAGGCGAAACCGAAAAAGCAGAAGATGAAGTCGAAGAAGGAATTAAAAGGAGGAGCAGGATGAAACTAAAGACTAAGATGAGAGATTGGAGAGGAAGCTTACCTCGTCTGGTACTCAAATGGTATTCATGTACGTGTTTCCCCTTAGTTCACAGCGAGCACTGACCCATCGTTAAGGATTCGTCTCCAAGCGATGCTGTGAATCAGATGATATGAAAGCTTTCCCTCGGCGGCAGTGAATGATGCAGAACGTCTTCCGCATAGGAAAATGTATTCGTTTAACCCTTGCTTCCCTAAGTGCTCCAATGAATAATTTCATAGTCCAAGAATTTCGTATAGAAAAACGATACACTCAAACAATTTCTTAAAATATATATATATACCTGTATATGTATATACGAGGAGTATTTCTTTTTTTTTTTTGAAATACCATGAAAGGCCCCAGAGAGCAAGTGCGGGTTGAGGATTCGAGACGCGAAATGTTTAGTCTTGTGTCGAAATGTTTAATCTTGTGACAGAAATACGAGCTGCTGGACTCCAAACTCATTCCTTCTCAAGTCTCCCATTCCCCTGAAACTCAACCCTTGGTGCTCTATTCCGCCACGTTTAGACACCACGTCCTAATCTCATTCAGAGGGACAACCGGATTTTGGTTAGCTATGGCACGTTGACGCTTTGATCGCTTCCTCAATATTATTCAATATATGCCATTTTTATTTGCTTTTGAAATTGGAATATTAGATATTTCGTGCGAAAATGGTAAAATATGGGAATCACTTGAAAGGAAACAATTGTGCAAATCCCAGCGGCTCCATTTGTCAATCTCTTATCCACTCCTCTTGATCTGAGTGAATGCCAATTTTTTTTTTCTTTCCGTTTGTCTGCAGTATTCATAGCAACTGGAAAAAAAATGACCAGCTACGCATGTGCCGCTTTTCGCCTGGATCCAAAGTAAACTATCTATCCATCCGTATCCATAGTAGCCCAGTTTAAAATCCCGACTGGAATTTTCCAGCTGGATTGAATCTGGTTTTGTTAGCTGGTTCCAGCTGGACTCCAACTGTAAATTCGGACCGATTCCAGCTGGAAAGTAGAGCAAAAATCCGGCT
>CAJPEV010006331.1:0-10583 GCA_905338385.1 Darwinula stevensoni
GACGATGAAATGTTCTCATCGGTGGCACAACCAGCCAGTATAAATTATGGACTGATTAAGTTCCCGATTAAAAGGAATTATTTGCCGGCAAAGGAATTGCGTGAGGAATATTTGGAATTCATTTGCTTTATTTATCACCAAAATTTTTTAGCTGCAATTGCAACGAATCTATAATCTTTTTAATCCTGTATTACCCAATGTGCATTGAAGGAAAAGCCTTAAGGATTGGCGACGCAGTACAATGATGCAAGCCAGTAATATCCAAGTAATGGGTACTTTAGTACCACTGTCAATACTTGAAAAATGAGGTTGCAACGGTGAAATGATAAAAAAAAGGAGAATTGCGTTAAAGGAATGGAATCACGCGCTTACTACCCTTTTCGGCTTCTTAAAATGTAGCAGAACTTTTATTTTTAAACATCCCGTGTAATGGCTTTCCACGTCTGGCATTGCCAATAGTTTAAGCACTTCTTGTTTCCTGCTTTTTTTTTAGTTGTTGACTGCATACTTCTTGATTTTCCCGGGAAATCCTGAATATTTAGCGGCTCTCCGCCAAAATTCGTTCTTCAGAGCCCTGGTTGAACTGAGAGAAAATGTTTCGAATCCTGGATTAGAGAGCAAACTGGATGAAAATACAGCCGGAGTACGGTTTGCAAATGAGCTCATCCGTCAATTCCATGACGTTTAATCCAGGCAAACTCATTGCTTGAAGCCCAACGCAATGCATCCATGCGGCACACCCGACGGACCACTTTTCGATGCGAGCATTGCAGTCGTGGGGAGGAGGAGAGTTCCGCGCATAAAGACCACTTTTCCCTTCCGGATACAGAAAAATTATTATTTTTTTATTTTTTGCAGATGGACCACTTTGACTTTCAGCCCTTCAAATGTGAGCTTCGATGAGAAGTCGAGTGCAGAAAACTGGTGCTTTGCGGTAGTCTCGAAGCAGTTATTTAGATTGTAAAGAGATGGCGCCAGCGCACCCTCAACTCGGATTGGCTACACGCAAGTGCCAAATTTTTGCACGATAATACTTCTAATAGAGATGGTTAAGAGCTATCGAATGATACATGGCACTGGAATTTTGGTCAAAAATTCTTTTGAAAGGACAACTTTCTTTTGAAAGGTCAGGTGAAAGGTCAACTCAGAAAAAAACTAAAATAACTTTGCACATTTACAAAAAAAAGGAAAGGAATAAGCTATCGCTGATGATTATCGGTTGAGAAACCTGGGAGGAGTTCACCGGACCTATTCCGGTCAAACAGACATCTGTAGGTCGTTATGTACGTAAGTACTACTTCACTGGATTTTCTGATGTTCATATTTTATGGTTTCGGTTGGCATTTCCGTGAAATGATCCACGAGAGCAAGATCGGCTCTTGGCTTGAGCCGTCGACCTCACATTCTTACGGGACTTAAGAATGTGGAATCGATTCCGCTGGCACAGAAGGCCGGGATTACATTGGGAGGTCTCTTCCTTCGGCTCGAATCGAAGGAGAGGGACTGGGGGAGACAGATGGCGTCGATGACTTCGCGGCTGTGAAACATCCTGTTTTTGCTGCTACCATTGGACATGCGCTGCGTTCGTGACTTTCGTTGCAGTGGGCTCCTCCTCGGCTCTTCGGCCCGAGTTCCGTCAGGTGGGGCTTTCCGCTTCTATTCACTCTATCGAGCTCGGAGGAGCTGCTTTTTTACACCACGTGGATGTCCATCCATCGCCTTTTATTTCGATTTTCGGGACAGAAAATGCACAGACGGGAAACCGATTTTCCCGATTTTCTCTAGAGTTCGTCTCACCCCCCCCCCCCCCCCCCCCCCCCCCCCACCCCCTTTGGCGAAATCCAGACGGCTCCATTGATTGCCACAGTAAACACGTCCGTTCTGATGGTCTGTCTTGCTTTATGAAGAACCCAAGCTTCCCACGGATTAACTCAGTTCATTCGGTCGAGCTGAAACAAGCATGAGGAAAATGAAACCCATGAAATCCCTCCGGATGCAACGAGAGCTTTATTATCTTCCAAAGAGATGACATATAAATCTACATTTTCCGACTTTAACAGCAAAAAAAAAGTTTCAATAAAAAATTGACCGTTCTCTCCTCTCTTCATATTCGCATGTGGTAATATACCCTCGCATGTTGCCTCATGCCCCTCTATTTCCTCGTTCATCGCTCCGAATCCCGCACACCGATTACGAAGATTTCTAAATGGTTGGTTCCCCTTCATTCAGGATGTAATACTTGACGCCTCGTGTTGGAGTTTCGATAGGGCGATCGAAGAAAGATAGAAGTGATCGCCCCGTCCGATACAAAGATACTGCTGTTTTTTTGGAATTTTTTTTTGGAATCATGTATGATATCACAATGAAGACGGAGATCCTCAAAAGCGTTATCAGTGCCCATTTTTCGTCTATTTAAATCTGGGGCAATGTAATTGAGACTTGATGGAACACTCAACATAATACCTGTTGCGTTAAAAAAAAAATTATGGTCATATCATAAAAAAAAATTATTCAACAATTAATGCTTTTACCGTGGTTAAGACTCAAATTTCTACATGGTTAAAGATTAAAGGTTGAACGCCATCGAATAGATTCTTTGAACCCCTGGGTGCTAAGGGATACAGCTTCTGACGCTGGGCAGCGGAAAGGCAAAGCAAACTGGTACAGAATGGAGGAAATTAATGAATGAGGAACTAATGAGGAAATCATCACATATAACAAAGCATTCATTAAGGAAGCAATGGCTGCGACTCTAACGGAAACGTGCGGATGACTGACGAAACTTGGAGGGGGGCGGAAATGTAGAGAAAGCCAGAAATTAAGTGCTTTAAGAACACCCAAAAATGGCATGAACCTGATATATATACTAATTGGACAATTGGAGAAGTCAATTAGAGTGACCTCTGCTTTCGGGAAAAGAATGAACAAATTTGAAAACTGAAATGAGGTCACAGAAGCAAAATTTTTGGAAAGGAAGAGGAAAGGACGCAAACGTTTTCATACATGTTTTTGTCTCGTGGGATCGTTTATACCCTTTCAAAATGTCCCAACGATTTTTCACGTTGAGACGTTGCATACATTCGGGTGGAAAAAGCAGCGACTCAGGAATGGAAAGCGAAATGGACGAGCAAATGCACTCAGCACGGAGATATAGATAAGTTATTTGTCCAATATCATCGTGATGATCATAATAATCGCGATAATCACTGCAGACAGCATGCACAGGACATCAGCTTGTGAGAATGCTGCGAATGAAGCGAAATCATCAGTGAAATCTCATCAGATCAGATGATGTCCCAAATCAGTCGCAAATTAAATCCAATCATGGAATTTACTGTTCAGTTGGCACTTCCCTTGAAGACACTAACGTGATAGGCATTACATGAACTATGCCATTACTGTCATCACGATCCCATTCCAATATCATCACTGTATCATCTAAAGGTAACGAAAGAGACACTGGAACTTGCCCACTTGTGAGTCCGGAAATGCTTCACTGATAAAACCGATGATGAAAAAATGTCCATCAATCCATTAAAATATGTGCGAGAACGACACATAGGAAATGGGATAAACGCTGAATGAGGTGAAGAAAAACCAAGGGCACACGATGAGGACCTTTCCTCGTGAATCCTTCAACCACTTCCCACACTAAAGGCTGCATGGGAGGAGAGGGAAAGACACGTTTAAAGTTAAAATATTTAAAGGTCACTGCAGATAGAACGTCATTTGTAGCAACTTGGAATCACGAAATACGATTCATGAGAATCCTGTGACTAATTTTGAAGAAAAGGAACCTGCACTGCACATGCAGATGCTGATGAAACGTTCGCGATAGAAAACAGCACCCCGTGGAATTAAATCATAATTATCATTATGATTTAATTCCACGGACAGGAAAGTCATGTTTTATTTCTATTAATCACAAACATCTGTTTTTTACAAGAAGTTTTTTTCAGTTTCAATCAATTATGTAATCCCCATCATTATCAATGACCGTTTCCCATCTTTTTTACCAAATTTTCAATAACCTGTTTATATCAATAGAAGGAGGCTTGTTTTAAGACAAAGAATTCCGAGAGAGCAATTTTCATAACATCAATATCTTTGAAAGTCTTGCCACTAAGAAACCGCTGCAGAGACCGGAATAACTGATAATCTGATGGGGCAATGTCGGGTGAGTATGGGGGGGGGAGGGGGGGGGAGGCAGGACTTCCCAACCCAAATCTTTCATCTTCTGTTGGGTCATTTTTGCAGAATTTGGTCTCGCGTTGTGGTGCTGCAGAATTACCCCTTTTCCGTTGACCGGTGCTGGACGTTTCTCAATCAGAGTCTGGTGCAAACGGTCCAATTGTTGACAATTGCGGTATGCAGTAATGGTCTGACCTGTCTCCAATACCGTAAGGTGTATTATACCGAAACCGTCCCACCAAACGCTCAACAGGACTTTCAGTGGGTGTAGGCCTGGTTTTGCTGTCGGAACCGGCTGCTTGCCAGGGGATAGCCACTGGTTCTTCCGCTTGGTGTTGACATGAAGAACCCATTTTCTCATCTCCGGTAAAAAAAATTTCGATGAAGAAATGCTTCTCTCTCTCTTGTCTCGTCATCGATGGATTGCAAATTGTTGCGCGCTGGGCTTTGTTTTCAGCTGAGAGTTGGTGGAGAACTCAAACGCCTTGTCGATTAACCTTCCCGATTTGTTGAAGTTGTTCTTGAACATTGGACCAAGAAGAATTGAGTTTTTTCCGCTAATTGTTGGATGGTTGGACTCAATATCTGACTCGATCTCCGACCTCGGGAGATCGTCGTCCAGCGATCGACGATGGCCATCCGAGAGGTCAAGATCGCCTGGCCGGAATTTTCTGAACCAACGCTGGCGTTTGCCCAAAGGAAAACACGCCAAAAATATCGTTTACATTTGAGTTACAAAAAAACATTACTTTCCGGTACCCCTTATACATGAAAAACTGGAGGACCACGTAGTTAGTGTGTACTTGGCATGAACCCCTTCGCCTGCTCCACCTTTATCACAGCGCCTGGCAAAAATAACATTATCGGATGGTGTTTTCGGAAGTTTTCTAGCAGAGCGGATGATTTTCATGATATGAAGCACGTCTCAAAATATGAAGCACATTTCAAAATTTGAAGCACATCTCGGATATGTTGAATAGATGAAGAGGGTCTTCGAAATAACGGGACTTTTTGGGTCTTCTCGAGACTCTCTTCCACTTCGACGAGCTGAACGAACAACGCTGAAGAATCGAATTTTAGGGCGTGAGACGAACGACGTTGAAACGGTGAACGGTGAATCCAGGAATCCAGAGTCTTCCCGTGACTTTCCACCGACTGGATTGTCATCAGCTGGATTCTGACGCTGGATATTTAGAGATTAGAGATTAGAGGAGATTAGAGATGCAAGACAAGAAAAGGTGAGACTTTTTTTTCCCTGAAAAACATTCGAAATTCGATTGCTCAGAACTTTCTTGGAAATGCTGGTAAAATGCATTTTCCATTCGGGTTTCTGCAGACCTGAGCCGTGATGAAATGGCGCCAATTTTGAATCTTAATAAATGCCAATGTCGTCTATTCATTTTTAAATTGCTTGCATGCGGTGTACTAGCAGACTAAATGGACAGGAGATTCCTCACTTGCTAATTCATTTCCAAAAATTTTTCGCCAACGTGTTCTCCCTTCGAAGCTGATTAACTTGTTAATGAGTATTCGCACCTTTCCTCTGAGTACTTGACACCGAACTTAATCAGTTCGGTGAGAACTGATTAAGGTAAACTGTCAAATAGAAATTGACATTGTTTTGTGTTCTGGCATAGTTTTCTCGACGTTGCATGCTTAATTTCAGCTTGATCCTCAGGAGAAATTCGCAAACACACAATCGCCAAATTGCCAATCACGGATTTACATTGGTCCAAATCATGTTTCGCTTCTGCACATCATAAAAAGGCTGTCATCTGCGAAAAGAAAATGGAGAGAAGCCTAAATAGCAATGAAAAAGACCAAGAAGAAATCTTCGGGGATTCACACTTTCCAGCCAATTGCTCAACTGTCTTCAATTCCAGTCAAGGAGAACATGTGCGCTTATGGTTTATGATTTGGCATGACCTCTCAATACCTAACTTTGCAGATCTTTTTGTATTACATTTTTTCTCTTAATTAGCATGAGCAATTTTGCACTAACGGTCAACACCTATTTGAAGAATGACGACTTGCCAGTCACATTCATCGAGATTCATCAAATTTACCATTTTACTTGGTGAATTACCCATTCCTCACAGAAGAAGCACAAAAATGTATTTCCCACGTGTGGAGTTCCATCAAAGATCAAACATTATTGTTCAGAATCATTGGCGAGTGCACGCACGAAAGCACAAATCCTGCCCGTTTAGCAAGCGAACAATTGAAGACGCGTCCAAGATCCCCTCTAGATCGCCACCTAGAGTACCTAGAGTACCTTGAGCCACATCCACCTCATGAGCGAAGGAACACGCGAATCCCACTCACCAATTATGATGATGAGGATGATGAGGACAATCGCTCCCGTTATGGCGAAAAACTGGAATCACACGGATTGTCATATCTTTCATTCCTCTTCCAACTTTCAACTTTCAAAATTTTCAATATCGCCCGTTTACCCCTCCCCCCCCCTCCAAAGAAAAAAACGAATCTTACCGTTGATGCAAAAACGTATATAGTTGAATTTCGTACCTCCAATAAGTCAATTCATTCAACTGAAATCTTATAATTTCTTCGCACGCGAAATATGTAAATGGAAATATGTAAATTCGACAAAAACCATTGCATAAAAAGTGAGGACCCATGAAAGGATCTTTGGAAATTCAGATAAATGTTTATATCTTTCATGGAAATAATTTATGGCATTTCTCTCTACGTTTATTGTAGCATAATATTGTTTCCAAAATTGCAACATATACCGGGAAATTTAAATTACATATCTTATAGAAATACAATATACTGTATATACTACAGCATTCCAGAAGGAAAAAAAAATCAAAAGATGAAAAGACAGAAAAAATGGTTGAAAATCATGAACCTCTTTCTTCCTTTTTATTGAAGAGGGAAGAGTGACAAAAATTGCAATCCTTTTGGAAACTGAAGGAAAACGGTAAATTCCAGATTGAAATTGCCATAACCGATCATGATAGTGCATGAATTACTCCGACTGCCCTCAAGTAAGTCTGTTTTCAATTTTCATTTAATTTTCCTTTCATTTAAATTTTCATTGAACCATACCGTCGCAAACGACGTGGCTTGGCCGAAATGGGCCGAAACAGGCCGAAATGGCAGCTGATGCTGGACGCAGAAATTCAGAAATTTAAAATGAAAAATTTGAATGAAGGCTGGTCTCACACTGCAATTTTTTTCCCACCATGCCAAATTTCATCACACAAATGAAGCCCCGCTAATTTCCAATCGATGATGATGATCTTCTGAAAGTTTGAATCCTTCCGACGCCGTCATTCAGGAACGGCACCAAATTCAGACTCGCCGCGGAAAATTGGCCATAATTTCAACTGGAACTTATTTCCTTCCGGAAATTTGAAGCGAATCAACGACTCCGCGAGACTTTCGATCTGAGAATTCAAATCATCCTATGTTGCAACTCACTTTGAGGTTTTTCCACCAGTAAATTTTCTTCAACTTCTTGCCATATTCCTCGAACTGGGATGCGCCTTCTTTCAGAGCTTCTGAGGGAGGGACAATACAGAAGGAATTTATGAGGAATGCATGAGGAATGCATGAGGAATGCATCAGGAATTCAGAAGGAATTTATGAGGAATGCATGAGGAATGCATGAGCAATGCATGAGCAATGCATGAGGAATGCATGAGGAATGCATGAGGAATGCATGAGGAATGCATGAGGAATGCATGAGGAATTCATGTGGAATGTGGCATGATCACATGAAGACGTTTTCAAAAAATGGTGCATTATGAAACATCGCAAGCATGCACATTGAGGTTTCAATATTGGACGATGTGCAAAATGATTGCTGCTCTTGTCAATTATATCAATGCTAATGCTATCTATGCTAATGCTATCTGTCAAATCGTCTCCCTTGTATATCTTACCGCATGCAAATGAGAAGCACTTCCGAATGGCAGTCTGCTTTTGACATTCTTAGAATAAATTCTATCTTTTTTTTCAAAGCTTACCGCATCGCCTCGTACGGTTGCCAAAAATTAATCGCAACCGCATTCGCGGCGTCCGCAAACGCCTGTCTGACGAGATGAAAAGGGATTCTCAGCTCATTCGCAACTTCACTCTGGAAATTTCGACATTCCAGGCTCATAGTTAATTTTCCATCAATTAGGTGGAATGCTACGCAAAAGGTATTTAACTCTTGATGCTCATTTTATTTTCAGAAGAGGAATTGTCGGACGAAAATTCTCTGCTCTTAATTTTTCTGCACGAGATGAGCAATGTCGACAGCAACCTAGACAAAAGGCTCGATGCAAACTGGCTCCACCTGCTCCCGTTGAAAGTGAAATAAGAAATCCCATCCCAAAGTGCCAAATCCCATTCCACGCAGCCCAATCATCATCAGAGCAGCGGAAACAGCTGGATCCGTTCACCCTCATGGACTGACGAGGCGTCTAAGTCATTGGAGACGTAAATCATCCAGAAGGCCGAAATTGTGAATCCTGAAGCCAATGGCTGGGGCCAATAAATCCCCTTTCCTAATGCCGGAAACGCCACCTTTTAATTATCCTCGGAATTCCTCATTAGCTTGAGCTTTAGGAACGGTAATTCATCGTCAAAAATGGCCGTTTTTCACTGTGTCAAGTTTCAAATAGAGCAACCTGTATGCTCGATTCGATTTCATGTACGAATTGTGCCTGTGCGGGGGCGGCCTTGGCCATCGATTCATATATTGACAGGTCTTTTGGACGTGTCCTTGACAGGTTCTTAATGAGGGAGTCGAGAACTTTTCCTTTCCCCGTACGTGCAACAAAATGTGATTTTGCATCGTGTGGTAAGGCTCCTGTCGTGTTCGTTATCACCACCTCTTTTCATCCTTAAAGCTTGCAGAGGAAAGGTGGAAAAAGACTCGGGAAGACAGGAAGGGAAGAAGAAAAAAGGTTCGGGATGCACGAATGGCAAGAAAGAGGAGAAAGGGTGGAAAAGAGGAACCAAGCAAATAATGAATGCAAAGCGAATCCAAGTCGACAAAGGAAGATACTGCAAACACCACAAAAGACTCGAGACTCCATCCGAGCTCGAGGGGAAACGTCAGCCGCATTCGAGGCAACGAAACTCGCGGGCTGCGAACGCGAAGAAGCCTCTCTCGTCGCGAATTTCCGCCGAGGATGATCGACGCGAGGACATGAGGCGATCGCGCAAAAATGTACGAAAATTGAGCCAAGAACGCGAAGAATCCCGGATCGCCTGCACTCGAATTTCGCGAGACGCTCGTCGTCCGCGAGCATTCGCGATTGCCGGTCGGCGGGCAGCGACGAATAGAGAAACTGAACCATCATCATTCTCGCACCAAAAAAAAAATAAATAATTAAATAATAATTATATTTATATATCGAGCCCGAAGAAATCAATCAAGACTTCGCAATTAAAAAAAATCCGCTGACCTGCTCTGACACCAAGTTGAGACACCAATTCCTCCTTCCTCAGAGTCTTCTCCAGGTTTGCACACATTATTCCAACGACCTGTGTTAGAAAGTAAAGTTTCGCAATTAATTCGGGAATTTCAATATTCGCTAATCCATTCGGCAACAATATGAAAATACTTCAGCAGCAATATTCGCACTGATCTGGAGAATGCGAAGATCATCTCATGCGAATTACATTTCGCGCAAAATCCAAACTCGCCAAATTCCGGGTGCCATTTCCTTCACAATCTCGGGAACGAACCATTTTTGATAGGAGAAGCCGCATAAAGGTCATCGAAGGTCACAGTGCCCTTCATTTGCACGCCCTGCGGTCCATCCAATCCAAGGTCCACTACCCTGCGCGGTTTTTAAATTTAAATTTAAATTTAAATTTAAATTTCCGACAATTTCTTTTCTCGAACTTTCGAAAGACTGTCGTACAGAATCGCAATGACCTGAATGAAACAGAGATTTTGTGCAATTTTTTTTGCCAAATTGCATTTGAGTCAGAATGCAACCCATGATTAATTCAATGAGGCAAAACCACGATCACGGTCGCTAAAAATTGCCGAAATCCGCTGCCGAAACATCGCTGAAGCTCTCAGGCGCGAAAATTACAAAAAGAATGTAATGTATTCAATTTTAAATTGTAAAAGAGAAATGTAAAAGAGAAATGTAAAAGAGAAATGTAAAAGAGAAATGTAAAAGAGAAATGTAAAAGAAATGTAAAAGAAATGTAAAAGAGAAATGTAAAAGAGAAATGTAAAAGAGAAATGTAAAAGATAAATGTAAAAGAAATGTAAAAGAAATGTAAAAGAGAAATGTAAAAGAGACATGTAAAAGAGAAATGTAAAAGAGAAATGTAAAAGATAAATGTAAAAGAAATGTAAAAGAAATGTAAAAGAGAAATGTAAAAGAGAAATGTAAAAGAGAAATGTAAAA
>CAJPEV010006333.1:0-10581 GCA_905338385.1 Darwinula stevensoni
GGGGGGGGGGGGGCGCGATGGAGATGGAGGGTGGATTGAGGAAGGGAACTAGGTTGTGCATTCGAAAAAGGATTCTTCAGCTTAAACCTCGTTAAGGTAAAGGGAACGTTTTTGCTGAGGAGAGGTTATGCATGCCCAAAAGAGCTCTTTAGCTTAAACGCCCCTTTATCTCCCCTGAATGAGGTTTGTGCATTCGGGTTCTATTCTTAAAAAGAAGCCCTACAGCCAGAAGTCGAGTGGAGTCAGGTCCAGCGACCTGGGAGGCCACTCGATAGGCCCGACCCATCCTATCTGCATGTCTTCGAAGCAAAACGACGCTTCACTTCGGAAATATTTCCTTGACAGAGAGAGAAGAAATGAACGACAGCGACGTGTTCCTGCAAAGAAAGTTAACCGCCATTATCAGAAAACCATTTGGAGCAGGAAAAGTTAACAGAATAACGGCGAATAGGGCGTCCGTTTTACCCTAAATATCAATTCCGTGTTGAAAAATGTTGCTTTCGTTTTGTGCTGACTCATTCAATATCTTATAAGTATTTCATGCAAATTTCCATGTTGCTTGGACAATTAACGCACGCTCTTTCGTATGCAAAAAAGCATTTGCAAATTAATTCCTTCCTTGCCGAATAATAGCTGTTCAAAGTCGTCCAGTGAAGTTTTGACTCACCCTGAATAACTCATAATGGAGCAAATTTTTATCTTTTAGAATAAATTAAACTCTCCCCGAAATGCTAAAAATTCATATATTGACAACAAATGGTAGAAAGAAGCTTAATTGAACTGATATCTGTGCAACTTTTTAACAACACACCACCATCACTTTTTTGTCATTTGAGTAAGTTTCAGTGAAATGACTGTCAAGATTCTGATTCTTCCCTGAAAAGGGGTGACCATAGGGGCTGGACTGCTTCACTTAGCAAAAAATACTTTGGTGATACTATGTGGGGTGTCACATAAGATCCCTAAAAACAGATATTTACCTTAACTAACGTGCCAAAATGAAAATTAATGAGGGAATGGGAGGGATGGCATTCTGGAATGCTGCCTCGGCATAAATTCAAGTAGATGAAAGTGCTATAGGTGCTATAGGACCAGTGTTAATGCAAGAGAAGACCTATAGCAGCATGCTCAGCCACATGAAGTTTGTGCAAACTAGGTGTGCACAATACAAAGGAATACTGAAAAAAAAAACGTGTAAGAGCAGGTATTTTCACCCCTGCTGATTATTTGCAAATCATTTAGTCCAAGCATGATTTAATATTTTTAACACAATGGGTTTCTTTTATATTTATAGATGGGAAACGTGGGCAGAAAATCCAATGAGCATCAAGAAGGCACTCATCAACATCAAGAGAATGTTGACCAGTTCATTGAATCATTCAAAAGGAAAACCAACGAATGGGATAACGCAACCCAATATCATTTGGATGATGAAGAACGTTTCAAAACACAGAAAATGATGCTAAGAGATGCCCATATACACAGAAGGGAACTGCTTGTCAATCAGAGCCAACTCCAAGAAAAGGAGGCACAAGTACAACTAAACCTTCAATCAATTGATGCAATAATTGAACAGCTGCAGAGACAAATGAAAAATCGATTTCCCAAAGAGGAAAGAGAGGAGCAAAAGAAGCAAAAGGAGGAAGAAAAGAAAGTGAAGAAAGAAGAGAAAAAAGAAAAAAAAGAAGAGAAGAGAGAGAAGGGAGGGAAGAAGGGAGCAAAGAAGGGTGAGCAGAAGCGAGTAAATTTTCGCCTATTAGGTGGAATGAATTCTGTTAATTGTGAAAGTGAAACCAATGTCCCCACTTCATCACAAATATAATACAAAGGTCCTACAGGCATCAACTGCTATTTTTCTTTCAATTAACCAAGCTGGGAAAACCCTTGCGAACGAGGTTTGCGAGAATGGAGAAACCAGGAGTCCACCAGGTCTAAATTGAACAGATTGCCATGGAGAGGTTGCTTAAAAAATGTATCAGAAGCAAGTGCATTGCCAAAACAAACTGGGCTATGGTGGGCTGAAAGCTTTAAGGAAGAAAAACGACAGTGACACGTAGTCCAATGTTAGGGGAAAGTCCCATTTAATACTACAGTTGAGTTGGCAGCACAACTGTTGCACCTGAAAGCACTGAAGTGGAACTCCAAGATGGAAATCCAGGCTCCCTTGATCACTCGGTCATAAAGAGGGACTGAGTCCTATAAATTTCAGAAAATTTTGTCAATATTAAAAACTACTAGCAAAAGTGGTTGAAAGTTTATGGACTGTCTATCAGCCAAGCTGGCTTGACCCTAACTTCAGGGACAAGTGTCAGGGAGTCATTATCTCTAACACCACTCCTAACATGATGAAGCTTCCAGCAGCCCACTGAACACAAGCATGACTTTCAAGGTGGAGGAAGATGCTTCCTTTGCCTTGTGGAAGAACTTTGAGCAATCTTTTCCTGCCTAGCATCACAAAACTAGATAGCTCTTCATCATTGAAGGATATCATGGTCTTTAAAAACTTCCTACATTAAGTCAGGATAAGAAATAGCTGACATGCACTTTAATTAATTTAAAATTTCTCACATTGGAAGGTGGGAAAATTCTTTCTTGGTCTGGGGACACTTGGGTTGAAAGCAACATTTGTAATCACCCATTCCCTACCCTCCACACCGCAAGGGCTTAGAGTGAGCTCTGCCATAACTGTATGACTTTTTGTGAAATCCTGCATCTAAATAGATACTCTTTGGTTAATTTCTTAAAACAATATACATGGCACTTGTAACAGGACGAAAGTCATCACTCTGGAATACGCAACAGCTTCGGCCTAACCTTTGACATCCATCCTGTCCTTCAAAAAGCCAGCTCTGCCATAACTTAGAGGTCGAGCTCTCTTCTAAAGAATGTAGGTCTCATCAACTGAGAAGTTGAGTCGGGTGACTTCCAGCTCGTCCCTTAAGTCAGGGCCGGGCCAGCTCGGCCAACAGACACTACTAAAAGTCTGTTCTTGATCTGGAAAAAGTCACGTCTCAAGCAACGCGTTCAAAGAAAGTTATTTAGCCAACATACGTGTTTTTGAGAAAGGAAGTGCAGAACAAAGGAAGACAACGATACTGACAGAAACTGTAAGTTGGAGAGCCTGCGAGCCCCTCGTGGGAGACTCAGGAAACTCATATTTAAGCTTCTTCCATTCTGGCCAGGTTACTCAGGGGCATGGGCGTCCGCTGGTTTATTCCCAGAGGGGGGGGGGGGGGGGGGGGGGGNAAAATTACGTGAAATAGCCATTCAGCCTGGGATACTTGCATTCCATGTTGTACGATCTTCAGCTTTGGCGCGATGTTATGTAGAGCAGTAGTGTTACCGGAACCTCTGGACCAGATGGGTTGAGTTGAATTTTTAACTCATTAGGATGTTTCATATTGCGTGGCAAGATTGGTCTAAATGGTGCTACGGAAGAAGAGATTTCCACATGAAGTACATTAAATTTCTTGTATAGTACTACCAGTAAATTGCCATGCCCGATTTCCAGGGGGGGGCAAGTGCCCCCCCTTGCCCCTGGGAGCGGACGCCCATGCTCAGAGGCCTACATTAGCTTCTTTTAATTTCACAGTTCACTTTCAGCTCTCAACCGACACTATCATATTACTTTCGATATGAAGGAAAATTAAAGTTTTAATTATAAATTGAATACAAATCACACCTAAATCTGCAAACACGTTTGAGCACAGACACAAAAGGCACAAGCATGACAGGTTAAGCGCGAATATGCTCACGAGTGCATTTATAAGACCCCCTCTTTAACTGTGGGCGGTGCAAAAATTACAGGCTTCCCTCGCTTCACATGAGTTCTTTCTACACGGATTCGCACTTGCACGTTTTTTCTTTTATTACCAAAAACTCGGAAAGCACAGGGTGTGGTTTGCAGGTACACGTGGGGTGGGGGTCTGGCTTGAGTGGGCATGATGCGCATGCACCGAGTCGCCTCAGTCTCAGCACGTTGTGTTCAGTCACACGTGAACTTTCACGCGCTCACTCGTTTGTTGTGTTTACGCACATTCTGGATATGCAAGGAGCAATCGGCTCCAAGGCCCTTTCTTGAGGTCCCTTACAACAATTATAAAGCGGAATTTCGATCCAGGGGGGTCGATTTTCATCTTCCCATAGTACCTTAAAGGGGAGAAAAATGGCTGTATGTTTCCGACATGCCGGAAAATTTCAAACTTGGGTTCAGTAAAATCCCTAAGGATCTGAGGGGGGTGAACGAAAATGGACCTGAAGCTGTTCGAGAGGCTTCTCCACAATTCTGTCTGTTGAAAATTTGAATTTCAATCTCGTTCTCGAGAAATGACCAAGGACGTGAGGCACTGCAAAATCGGGAGATTTTGAGGTATATCATCGAACTAAACGTCCAGGGAAAACGGTTCGTTGAATCATCGCGTCCTCTGACACGAAGACGAATGGGGACGGTCTCTAAAAGCTGGAGCACGCTTTTCACGATACAATGTTTCATTCAGAGAATGAGCGAGGGAAGAAGCGAATTCGCGAAACTCGAATTTTCACAAATGGCGCCACGGCATCTCGGGGAGCAGAGAGACGAGCACGTTTTTGGGCTCATCATTTAACTTGTTCTGTGGCAAGGAGAATGACACAAATTTGACGTTTCTGCAACCAAGGGTTGGAGAGATACCTATTTTCGAAGAGAGGCATGCAAATCGTGACCTTTGACCATTCGCCACGGTCAGGTGCTTGACCTGAGAGAGTGCCAAAAAGTGACTCCAAGACCTTCCCTTGGGGGCCTCTACAATAATTATAACCCAGAACTTGATTCTAGGGGGGTCGATTTTCATCTTCCCTCAGCACCTTAAATGCTGAAATTCATATCTTATTTCACTGTACTTAATTCTATCTATGCAAAATTTTATTGCTTCAAATTCCAGTCTGAGATGTGAGAATGGTCAGCTGAAAATCCTATGTCATACCTTGTTATTGAATTTGAAGAAAAGGCAGCATTCTTTTGATCTTGGTTGTACCTTTGAATTGGTTTTTCTTATGGTATTCTTAGTTTTCAGGATCTGCTAATTTTTTTCAAAGACTTTGGAGGGATTGAAGATTTTGAATAAACAGACTTCTTTAAGGTTATTTATCAAATGATATGATGAATTCAAGACTTGAGAAATTTTTACCTGTGTTTCATTATTGAATTTGATATCAATAAATGGAACAGGTTCCAGATAATTAGAAATGATGGAGTACACTAAACCATCCCAAAATGAAAATTTTTAAATCTTGACAATAGCCACCCAATATTTAATAGTCAAATAATAGCTTAAGTTTTTGTGACTGCAAAATATTACGGGTGCAATAATTGGTAAAACTTGGATTTGAGGATTCAGTAATTAAAAAGTTACAAACTGGCACAGAGCTAGATCTCCAAGCATGAGGATGAAGCTGTGCCTCCAATTTAGTTGAGCTCAAGCTCTAGCTCACTTTTAATTGCATGGGCCAATGAGCAAAAACTGAGATGTGACTGTCAACAAAAATCGAAAGTGTCCTCTACAGAAAAATGTCCACACAATATGCACTTTGGGTGGGGACTACATTTTGTAAATTATATTTTCCTTGCACCTCAACTGGAAGATATGTAGCAGACAACATGAAGAGAAACAGAGCATGGGAGAGCTATAAACTGCCTGATACATAAATTTAATACCCCATGGTGCCCCATTCTCCCCTATTCTCCAACTTCTTGGGAACTAGACCTATTTCAATGCATAGGAAACAACTGGACTTGTCTTCCAATAAAGTATGTATTTTGTGGATCTCCATAGTAATGATCTAAATGAAGAAAGTACAAAATATGAAATTACCAAGAAAACATTCTGACTTCTTAATAAAAGAGGAACTCATTGGATTCCAACAATCGAGGCAATGGTGGACACTGAGAAATTGTTTTCCTTCAAGGTCTCAAGTACTTTACTAGAAGAGCATACACTGTAACATACTAGCACTTAAAGACTAGAATGCCAGGACCAATGGTAAAAATTAGAGTAAGGATTTTACAAGATTACAACACTAAAAGGAATTTAAGAAAATTCTGTGCTCCACTTACTCAAAAGTATATTATTTTGGCTTACATTTTTCAGGTGATCTTATACATCATACAAATGAAATCATAATGCTGTCTTCTTTCTTTACATTCAGCATTACTTCAAAATAATTATCAATGCTGGCTTGGGAACATCAGGAATAAAATGTAAGTGATATAAATATGTCAGTAATTGAGTTGTCCTTGGAAAGGGTGAAATTAGTGTAGCTTTCTAAGGGTAGGCAGGAAAAAATGGTGAGAATCATCTTACGCTGACAGAAACAAAGAGATGCATATTTACATACATAGATAATAATCTAGATAATTTCTCTCCTATTCTCTTTAATGCATATTAGATGCAGAGAGAGAAAATGCACCTGCCTGAATTTTTATATTAGGTCATTGCTACCGTTTTTTTTCGTTTCTTGATATATGCACCATGTCTTGTTCAACATATAGTTCTTTTAAATACAGAATTCACCTTCAGCTGGTTTAGCCACAGAAGCATTTAGTACATTGTGTATAAAATTTATAAATTCTTGGCTATAGTTATTCTCTTGCCAAAAGAGAGTTGCCAGTTCACTTGATCACTTTTACACCAAATGGTCTACAATGTAAGGAGTGATCAAGGCATTGAGCCAGAGATTGGTTTCAATGTCATCATGTCACTGATTTTGCATACTACTTCTGTGCCTATTGTTATTCTTGAAGCAACCAAAACAGACTATATGGCAAAATCACAGTGATGTTGGATGGGTGTATATCACAATCACAACCTACCCTTCATATTGAAGATACACTCAAAATTAGATGAGGGGGATCATGCTGAAGAAAGCTGCACAGAAGTTGAAGTTCTACAAGCAGGAAATGGATCAGCCTCTTCATGTCAATGTGAGCTCCATGAAAGGCCTCCTGCCCCTCCACATCCCTCCTCTCCACCTTTGCTCTTTCTGTTCATTGGGAAGAAGAAAACAAGTTGCATAGCTGTATTGAAACCCCTGGTCAGGTCAGGTTCTAAACTTTTTAACTGGTTTAACAAGTAACTTTATATTTAAACTTCTTGAATGTCAACCTCTGGATTGCAAGAGTGGTTTGTCCCATCATAAAAAGCAACAAATGTAGATGATATGAGTACCATGAATCTCATCTCCCGCTCATAGACAAAGGGTCTGAAAGGGCATCAGAACAAGAGAATATCCTGAAAAATTAGCAAGGTCTGGGGTCAGACATCATCATCTAGGTCAACTATTAAAATAAAGCACAATAATTTTCATTTCATTGCTTCTGTAACTGAAATAAACAAATGCAATTGAGGAGTTCTGTAGAAAAAGGATGTGTGTGCAAAAGATGCAATTTGAGAGAAAACTATAAAAACTTCTCAAAGCCAATCTGAAGCTGGTCAAAATTATTGGTAAAATGATATCTCAGACCTTTTTCCAATTGAATGTGGGGTTTTAATGAATTTCTTTATCTCACATTGCTGGAATGCAGGTAGAAAGTGTTTATGCACATATGCCCTTTTTCCATATCCACACTGCTGAAACTTTTTCCAACCAACTTTCACCATTCCTTTCCAGTTAAAAATAATAATTAATCAATAAATGCATCTACAGATTTCAAATAAACTCTTTCTTGAAGAAGAGCAATGAAAATGTGAATATTCAGTTTCATTCACCAATCACTCATCCATTACTAATGTATTCATCATCTGAATCTGCAACTATTTCATGGATATCTCCAATTTCTCACATCCTTCCAGAGGCTTGAATGACTCTGCTTCTTTCTTTCACTTTCCTTATGTCTGGTTTCTTCCTCATTTTCACTTTCAGTTTAAAAGGACAAAATAATTCCACTAAAATCGTTCAGCATGCAAGTACTAATGGAATATTCATTGTGGCAGCCATATTGAAATTTCCAGCCAGTTGGCCTGCTACATAGTGAGAGCATAAGAAAATCTGCTTCCACCCTACCTATAACCACATATGACCACCCTATCCTATAACTAGTCACCTAAAGTACCACAAGGACACAGATATGGAAAAGGGGTGTATGGGCACATACACCCCTTTCCAGAGAACTCCTCAATTACAATCATAATTGCACTCAACTATTACTCATATGTAAGGAGTATTATACCATGCATTCCAAAAGTGGCTGCTGCTGCTTATGTAGCAGTGGAGAGCATATTCATGGAGTGTGGTTGTAAAAATTTGCCTTTGTGAAAAATCCAAAGCCAGAAGTTTTCTGGGATGAGGTCAGGATTGTTCTATGTGTTGGCTGATAACATCACAGCACATGGCAAGATCATTTGCATTGGGTTCCCTAGGGCCAAATTGGCCTCCACATCAAATTTCACAATACTGTAGGCTTCAGTATGCTTGGTGTGGTCATCTGGACAGTGATGGTGACTAGAAATGTATAATATTGCATAAATTACACTTAGGTCCATATAGATTAAAGCAACAAAAGTTCATCCTAGTAAATGAAATATTCTGCATACATTTTCCCTCTATCTCTTCATGTATTTGATGCTCTCTGCCTCACTTACCGAATGACAGATGGAAGAAATTTATGCAAGAGCTTGTCATGGCGAACACTTTCCTGGCAGCAATTTTGCTCCACTAGTTTGGATGGAAAGCAGCTTGGGATTTTTCATGTGATTGTGAGGAACTACACACACCAACCTTCCAATTTCTGAGGCCAAAAAAAAAATTCCTAAATTTTGGAACATGAATATTCAGAAAGCCCCTCAATCTTTTCTTCCTCCCCCTTGGAGCGCTTCCGTCCAATGGAGGTAGCGACATTGGGGATCCTAGATCCCCAATGTCGTGGAGGGTTATTACCCGATGAAGGATCCTCTGAGAGTTATTTTCACCATTCTCCACTAAAGGAGGAGTATACGAATTCAATCTGAAAGCAGTGAAGACCTCAGATACAAATGAGTTCTGGGGGGTTGTCATTCACAGGCATGGTCACTAAGAGACCCGAACCCTTCGTAGATTCAAAATTAACTGAATTCTTTTGGCCTAGGCCTTGCGTAATTCAACGTTCAGCATAACTATACGAGGCCTACGGATAAGTCTTGGTTGGGTTATGACGTAACAGTAACATACGTAAGTAAAGCGAGACAGAATACTATCGACAGGGCCGGATTAAGACGTTCCGAGGTCCGGGGCAAGTAGATACTTGCGCCCTCTCCAGACATTTTACCTGGTGGTGCATGTAACCTAGAGAAATGACACTGTCAAGTGCTGGTAGTGTAAATTTTGATTTGTAACACCTACTACTTTACGGAAATAGTTAACGTTTTTAATGTCCTTCCGGGGGGGGGGCCTGGAAGAGTGGGGCAACCCCCCCCCCCCCCCTTAATTCAGCCCTGACTATCGAGGATGAAGCTGGAGATAATGTTTTTCACCTGAGTTAGACAATTTTTCACTTGACTCAGACACTCGTGCATGGATCGTTCCTCATGTCGAAGTAAAGTGAAAAAGTGCCTAACTCAAGTGAAAAACACTGTAACCTTAGTTTTCTCCAACTAGATCAACTTGACTTGGCAATATTGCTTCACCAATATTGCCAATATTGGCGAACCTAGTTCACTCCTACTGGTACCCCAGTCTTATGTACAATTTACATCAAAGACGTTTTGTACGAAAACAAATGGTCTAAGGATAAGCTGATGATGCACCCATATTTAGCCATAGATATATTGGCTACCACCAATTGTGGACTTGTGGGGCCTTGTGACGGATACAAGGGTGTGGCGTGGGGCAGAACTGAGCACTGATCATCATCTAGTGTTCAGCAAACTTCGGATACGAGCGAATCTCAGAACGAGGCAGAGATCCGCACGCGTTGAAAGACGAGTGAGGTGGGAAGCCCTTCGCCATGAGGGAACTAGTGACGAATTTGCTAGGGAGATCGGCGAGAAGTACTCCCAACTGCCTCCCCAGACGTCAAATGTAGAGACCGAATGGACTCTATTTCGGTCTGGTGTTTCGGCGGCGGCAGCAAGAATTGTGTGGGGAGAAGCGCATACGAGTGGCTCACGGTAACGCCAAGCGAACGCCCTGGTGGACACCAGCGGTGCGCGAGGCTGTCACTGCCAAGAAGGTGGCCTACCTGGTGTACATGTCCAGTAGGTCAGATTTTTCTAGGGCGTGCTATACCGAGGCGCGGCGAGCTGCTGCTCGTGTTGTGGCCAAAGCGAAACGGGAGGCTTGGAAGGAATTCGGCGATCAAATAGAATCAGACTACCGCACTGCCATCAAGGTGTTCTGGCAAACCATCCGAAAGTTACGGCAAGGCAGGCAACATACGCTCCGGGTCATCAAAGACGGGAACGGGGAGGTGTTGGCTGCTTGGGAGGTGGAAGGAACACTTTGAAGAGCTCTTAAACCCACCAACAGTGGACACTGACCTACCCGACCTGGAGCCTCTCAGCGCGGAGACTAGTCTCACCATGGAGGAAGTTATGCAGGCCATTGCTAGCCTGAAGAATGGGAAGTCTCCTG
>CAJPEV010006334.1:0-10574 GCA_905338385.1 Darwinula stevensoni
CCCCAACATTCTTGATATTTACTTTTTCTCACTCGAACGTTGCATCTGAGCAGGATGTACTCGATTTCAGCTTAGTGTAACAGTGCGTTCATTGGGATACATTTTTCAAGTGATGCATTTTCCACAATTTCGTTATTCTCTTCGATATTTACTTTTTTCCCATTCAAATGTTCTATTAGAGCAGGATGTAATCGTTTTCAGCTTTGAATTTTGTTTGCATGGTACTACCTGGTTCATCCTTCTTGAGATGTTTCTCGACAGTGATGCATTTTCCACGAGCTTGTTAATCTCCTTGATATTTACTTTTTCCCACTCGAATGCTGCATCTAAGCAGGATGTACTCGATTTCAGCTTCATTTGTACTGTAAAATCTGCTTCATCCATCTTGATCCATTTGTCGAAAGTGATGCCTCTTCACGAGATTGTTATTCTCCTCGATAACATACTTTTCCCCACTCGAATGCAGCATCAGAGCAGAATGCGCTCGGTTTCAGCTTTGTTTGGACGGTAAAAGCGGCCTTTTCCTTCATGATATATTTTTTGTGGTGTGAAAATGTGATGATGCAAAAGTCCGTCCACGTTGGAAAATACGTACATCAATAGCTTTCAATTTCAATTCATTTTTCAGACATGGCCCACGATGCGCGGAGAGTCATTTTCTTCTTGGAGTAATGACGCTCCAATTCCGGAAAGATGGAGAGATGCCACGTCATCATTCGTAAGGCTCGCTAAATCTGTGAACTGATCATCATGACTATTTCTTGTGCATGAAGTGAGTAGTAGTAGTTGTAGTTCAGAGTCTCCTTGCTGGGAGGATGAGAGGTCTCCTTTTAGGTCACGGTCACGGTTACAGTTACAGTTAAGATTACGATTACGGTTACATGATCTTTTCCACGTCAAAGCATCAACGTTAAGACATCGAAACTACAAAACATTGACGTGACGGAACATTAAAGTGAAATGTCGTGACAAGTTTTTTTTCTCAGATTTTATTATTATGATTTACATACGTTAATTCCGAGGAAATTGCTTACTGTATGTGGTCTATCAATCCAAGATGACTGGTAGAAGACAGAGTGTGGCATTGTGACTTCAGCAAACTTTTTGTGCTAATCATCCGTCTTTTATTTATATTTGTGCACAGTGCAGTTTGTTTCTTCTGAAAGACTCTTAATTTGCAAAGTGAAGCATATGGCAGTTTTTGTAGATCACTGTATATGCAGAGTGATTGTTATTTATTATTATTTTTACTATGATTATTTAGTGCACGTGAAAGAAACAAACTGTAAGCGGCATTTGAAAGCATATTTCGATTTTTATGCACTGATGTACATAGTTACATAGTTACAATGTACATAGGTAATATGTACATTTGTATGCCTCTATGTAATCGATGTCTTTCCTGATGTATCGTTCAATCCAATTTTCAAAAGCTTAAGAACATATTCCAGTTGTTGCAGAGTGATTTCGTGAATTGCATTTGTGATCCTTGCCAAACGTTCGTCCAATGTATGTTGTTTTGATGAGTAAACAACACTCTTCTTGGCTTCATGAAACGTAGTCCTGTGAGGGTCTGGGCAGGTGAACGAGGTGGCCAAGGAATTTTTTTTCCAAATGTGGGACAGTTCCCAGTTTTCCCAGCCAAGAGGTTTGGTTGAACTTGACCTGACTTTTCTCCGTTAGACCACTTTTCATGGAGCCATGTTAAAAGTGCTTTTTACTCGTCAAAGCAACATTCATAGAGTGAACGTTTGGCAAGGATCACAAATGCAGTTCATGAAATCACCTTGCAAAAACTGGAAAATGCTTTCAAGCTTTCGGAAAATCGGATTGAGCGGTACAACACAAAAGATGGCGGTTATGTAGGGGCATCGAAATTTACACTTTGTGTCTCAAATACAGGGTTTCAAATAATGGGCGCTCCCAAAATAACAATTCATTTTCAATCTACGAAAACTAGAAACAAAAGTAAAACGGCTTGTTAAACTACGAACGAAGGAAGCATTCTTGGTAAGGATTTGAGTTGCATAAGGCGTTCATATCGCGAGCGTCGGAAGACTCTCCCGTCAGAGTCGAAATCAATCCCAGAGTCATTGGGAGCTTTGGGATTTCAAATGGACTTTAATATGTCATAGCACATAGCATCAACAATCACACCATAGCAAAAATGCTATAGCGCAATTAAAACGAGACGCACTTGTAAGAATCTCCGACACGTTCAGGATTAAAAAAAAAAGAAATATTAAAAATGTTCACCACTGGACAGCAATGGGCCGGGGTGAGAAACCGATCTATATGCAATTAATCACATTCTTAACAAATGTTATCATCAGGAAGTATTCTTTGGCACAGATTCTGGGATTTCAAATGGACTTTGATGATAATAATAATACGTCAAGATTAAAATAATAATATAAAAACTGAGAAGCACTTCATGTACAACGGAAATTATTTCAATCACAAAAGGGGGCAATACACTTTAAAACCTGCATGGGATTGGGAGCCTGGGATTGGGTTCCCACATCCAGGAGGGTTGGAACCTCCTCTTGACCATGGGACGACGTGGGGTACTGCCCTTTACCCAGATTTTGCTGCTCCCGCCCTTTCCTTCAGGATAAAATGTTTTTAAAATTTCACTTCTATGTCTCCGTCTTCATGCAGTTGCACAATTGGACCCCAGAAGTCGGCGAAGAATGATGGACGTTTTTCTATGGTGCAATGGAGGTAGTAGGCTTGTTTCACTTTTTTTCTAATGCATCTCTAAAAGGGGTGATTGACTCTCACCATTCTGCTTCTGAAAGGAGATTGGGATTGGGAGCCTGGGATTGGGTCCCCGCCTCCAGGAGGGTTGGAACCTCCTCTTGGCCATGTGACGTGGAGTGCTGCCCTTTACCCAGATTTTGCTACTCCCGCCCTCTCCTTCAGGATAAAATGCTTTTAAAATTTCACTTCCATGTCCCCGTCTTCATGCAGTTGCGCAATTGGACCCCAGAAGTCAGCGAAGAATGATGGACGTTTTTCTATGGTGCAATGGAGGTAGTAGGCTTGTTTCACTTTTTTTTCTAATGCATCTCTAAAAAGGGTGATTGGCTTCTCACCATTCTCTGCTTCTGAAGAGAAGATGTCCAGTGTCTGGTCAGACATTGGATGTCCAATGTCTGGTCAGACATTGGACATGGTGTATGGGGTGACTGACTAGGCTTTTCTTGTAGATGAAATAAAATTAAAGGTCAAATCCTTTCCCGAGTTTAAAGGTCGAAATGGACATGGTCTTTTCTTTCTGGGAGTTGTATTAAGAAAATGGAGCTGAAATGAGTGCTTTGTGGTGTTTAATCAGGAGGAAGGTTTTTCCTAATTGTGTGTAGGTCCATGGAGATCTGTCTGTGTATCCTGGGGTTTTGGACACGTGAGATAAGCAAGCAAAACAATTTTCTAACACGACTTCTGGCCAGATTCGCTTCACGGTCCGTTTCAGTTCATCGATGAGAGTCCCTTTCGACGTCCCATAATCCCACCTGATGACATGGAACTGTTCGTCCCAATTCGGATAGTTCAAATCGGTACTCTTCGGTGGCCAATGGTTCTTGTCGATAGAATAGGGGAAATTGTCTCGGCACCATTGTTGGTACAGTTGATTAGTTGCCTCGCACCATCTTGTTGGAAGGTCCAGTCGTCGCTGAAAACCTCCTTGCCATATTTGAGGTCCATCGAAGCACTTCTCGCATGTATCGAGCGTGATCGGCAAACCCTTTCTCGAAGATGACCCTGTCTACCTTCAATAAGGCCCCGAGCCAGAGGAAATTTCATTTCTGCTTGATGCCTGAATTTCTCATCGGCTTCAGCACGGTCAGTCGTTTTGAGAGTTCTAGACACCGTCAATGTCGAGCATTGCGTCGAAAAAGAAACCTAGCAAGTGCCGACACTGTAGACCAGCAATTCGAATTCATGGCCAGAAAACGTGCGGTTTTTCGTGATCAACCACCTTATTCCTCCGACCTGGTCCCATATGACTTTTATCTATCCTTAAAAGTCACGTGGGAGCTCCTGAAAATGTTGTAAGCATCTGATGTAGTTCGTTTCAGAAATAACTGGGAAGGTGGAAAAAACTGGCTTCTCGATGAATAGATGTGAACATTTTCATTTGTTGGATAGGTAATGAAGGCCTCAGGCCAGAAACTTTTAGACCAGCCCTTGTACACCGTTTTCGGATGAAATATTTTCCTTTGCATGAAATTCAGCTTTTTGGCGGGATCATGAGATATTTCACCTATAACATATTGTGCGAGTGTGATGCATTATTTCTGTCGAGATTTGTCTCATGTTGCGTTTTTCTTGCTATTACAATAAAAAATAGGACCTGATTTCAGCTTTCCAGAAGGCATATGAATAAAGTCGCCAGTAGCGACATATTGGCCGCTTGCGTGCTGCATTCGATGCCCTTCGATCGGACTCACTCTGCTGAGGTGCAAAATCTGAGTCAGGAAAATTTGGCTCTCTAGCAGGCATTTATTGCCCATACTGATGAGGAAGCGTTGTATTGGAAGGAAGTATTGAGGAAGTGATTTATGCATTTTCATTTTTTCCCGGATCAAAGTAACATGACTTCGTCCTTGAGAAAATGCCTAATTGGAGGGAGGAGAATTTTCTATCAGCTTTCTAGACGGCATATAAAAAAGGTAGCCCAAAGTCTACAGTCTGGAGTGTGATGAATTTTCATTTTCTGTCGGATTTACGTCATCTTGCGTTTCTCCTGCTAGAAAGTACATTTGGAGGTAGTAGAACCTAATTTCAGCTTTCTCGCAGACATGAAAAAAGTCGCCCTTACATGGTTCCAGTGGTGATGTATTTTCTTCTTTTTTTTCCGGATCCAGGTTATATGGCTTTGGTAATGCATAATAAAGATGCATAATACGTGGTAGTAGAACCTGGTGTCAGCTTTTTTTTCTTTTTTTTTAGCAGACAAAAAATGTTGCCCATACTGATGTTGCTCATAGTTCGATTAGTGGCATATTTTCAGTTTTTCCCGGATTTTAGGATCATGGCTTCATACCTGCAATGATGTTTTAGGGAAAGGCATGTTCCACATGAGGAAAGTTAAATGCGACAGGTACACAAGGTATCCCATACCCATTTGGTGATGATGCCTTCTCTTCATGCTAGATACATACGTCAATGGTAGAAACCAATGTTTTCAGTGCCTTCCAATTATAGTGCAGCATGTGGCGATTTCGACATTCCGTCGGATCTAAGTCATGTTTGCCTTTTCTTGCTTGGGTTCGATATCGCATCTGGATGAACTCGTTTCTGGCAGTGGGCGAACGGAAAAAAATGTATCAGAGCCTTCTAATTAGCAGATGGCGATTTCTGAATTGGGTCGGATGTATTGTATTTGCATTTTCTCACTTTGATTTGATATCGCAGGCAGATGGACTCTTTTCTTGCCATTAGCGGAAGGAAAACTTTGTTTACCAATTTTTGTGCATCAAGTGGCGATTTCGTGATTCTGTCGGATTTGTGGTGTTATTTTTCTCGCTTGGAATCAATGCCGTAGATTCATGCACTCATTCCTGGCAATGGGCGAAATTAAAGAATATTGTTAGACCCTTCTAATTATTGTGCAGCATTTCGCGATATCGGATCCCGGTCGAATCATCCTGCTATTACCATTTTCTCACTCCGATTCGATATCTCAGCTCGATTCTCTCGTTTCCGGCAGTGAGCGGAGGAGAGAAAAATGTTCTGCCTACCAATTATTGTACATCAGGTGGCATGTTTGGAATTCGGTCGGATATGTGGTGTTACGTTATTCTCGCTAGGATTCGATACCATAGCTAAATGCATTCATTTCTGGTAGCGGGTGAAATTAAATAAAAATTGCAAATCCTAATTTGTGTGCCATTGTTGGCCATTTCTAAATTGGGTCGGATATAAGTGTTATTTGCATTTTCTCACTCCGATTCTATATCGCAGCTAAATGAACTCGTTTCTGTCAGCGCACGGAAGAAATGAATATTTTCTAGCTGCCATTTATAGTGCAGCAGCTGGCTAATTTGGTATTCGGTCGGATCTTCGTTGTGATTGCTTTTTCTCGCTTGGATTCGATATCGTAGCTAAATCCACTCGTTTCTGGCAGTGGGCGAGATGAAAGGAAATTGTGAGACCCCTCTAATTATTATGCAGCAGTTGGCGATTTCGGATTGCGGTCGGATCATCCTGATGAAAAAGGTAACTTTTTCTCCGATGCGATATCGCAGCTAGATGAACTCTTTTTTTGCGATGGGGGGTAATGAAATGAAAAGTAAGCACCATCACAACCTTTTCCCAACGAGTTACAAGTTTGTAAATACCACTCCGAAAAAACTCCTGATCTTTAGAAGTTTGGAGTTTGTTATTCAAAGTTCAAATGGTACCCATTTGTTCAGCTTCCATACTTTTCCTAGGCGATGCAATTGCAAACGAATGGTTTCATCATTCACATTGAACCTTTCTGCAAGCTCTTGGCACGTTTGACTGGAATCCAACTCGATGGCGGCCTTCAGTTCATAGTCATCAATGACGGTCGGTCTTCCCTCGCGGGACACATCTTCAAGTGTCTCATCACCTGACGCAAATTTTCTAAACCACTTTTGAGTGAGCGAACGCACAGTTCGCTCACTGTGTTCTCTGCAAATGCCGTACATATCTTGTGTGCTGCTTGCGTCGCGTTAGTGCCCAGTTTAAACTCATAAAGCACGCTCGAATAACTGTAATCGGTGAGGACATGTTTTCGTCACCCTTTATTGTGCAAAATATGGCGATTTCAGAATTCGGCAGGATATAATTCGTATTTGCATATTCTCACTCCAATTCGATATCGCAGCTAAGTGCGCGCGTTTCTGACAGCGAATGGAATGGAATGAAAATTGTTAGACCTTTCTTATTGTGCAGGAAATGGTGATTTCCATATTCGGTCGGATGTAAGTAGTGGTTCCTTTTTCCTTCTTCCATTTGATATCAGAGCTACATGCACTCGTTACTGGAAGTGGGCGAAACGGAAGAAAATTGTTAGACCCATTTGCAGCATTTGGCAAATTTGAATTTCGGTCGGATCATCCAGATGTTACTTTTTTCTCACTCTGATTCAATATCGCAGCTAGATGCACTCTTTTCTTACAATGGATGATAGAAAAGTGAATGAAGTGATCCAATTTTGCAGAGATGTCAGGATTGTCGATATTCTCCATTCTCCATGTACGACGTTGATGCTAAGAACGATTTTTTGGGTCTCTTCAGTGGATTTCAAATGGATTCGTCTAGAAATAAAATTCATCATGGGTACATACAAGTACAAGTACAGAAAAGAGTACGCTGCTTGAAAATACATTTGGTAAAAGAAGAAAGATTTCAGTCACCAAAATGTTCACAATGAGAAATTGGATTGCGTTGGGTATGACTAAAAACACTCTTTGTACTAATTCGTTTAATCACATTCTTGAGATTTTTCCATAGGAAATTTTCGGCATGGATGCTGGAATTCGGCCCCCGCCTCCAGGAGGGTAGGAACCTCCTTTTGCTCATGCTCGGGGTGCTACCCGTTTAACCAGCATTCCTCCATTTGACTCATTGTAGGTTTGGGAAACGTCTTCCACCAAATGTCATTCTATATTGAAAATGAGTGTGCCTCCTTCCGTTTCAGCCAGTGGTCAGCTAGTGTAGAGTTGAATTTTTCAACGTTTCATTGTTGAACGCACGATACTTGGAAGTCAAGTCGTATCCTGGAACGCAGCCTTTCCTGAAATATAAATGGTTTGGATCATGAGATGCACGTTTCAAATGGTTCATATAAGTCTTATAAATAATTGATTTGGCAAGTGTCAAAATGAAATGTCAAAGATCGCATTTGGCGACTATAGAATTTACCATTGGGAAAATTGTGAAATAAAAACAGTTTCATGTCAATCACTAGTTCTTGGTTAACTTTAGAGACGAGTTTACTGAGATAATTTCCAAGAGGATCCAAAGAGGGACAAAATATAAATATGTGAATCAAAGTCCCCGTTTGGGCACGGAAGGGACATGATGGTGGTATTTCGGTATTTATCTTATAGGATAAGGCTGATGAGGATCTATTATGTAATAAACACCAGCTGATATCTCCATCAGAGTTTCATGATGGATGTCTGTATGGTGCTTTCTACGTCGGAGAGAAGGAAGTGCATCCTCTAATTAGAGTTCCAAGTTGGTGTGCCGGAAAGGAAACTTTGAAATTTGAGAACACATGAGTAAGGGCAATGTCATAGTCTTTTCAGTGGACATTCATATTCGCGACCATGTCGAGATTGTCAGTATTTAAATTTCTCCAATTTCAGGATACGAAAATGCGACTTTCATTCAAATTAAGCTGATATGCTTTCCTTAAGTTGACTGATATTAGCGGGAAAAAAGGATTTATTTAGATTGTTAGGATAGTCGAGATAAAAATGTATCCACTCAGCGTTCGACATGGATGAAGCTGAAGCTGTTTTCACGTACTTTTTTTTTTATCGATTGTGCCAGTCGCGGAAAAATTGGATAGGGTAAGGTGGGGCTACTCGGTCACGGCCTGGGGCTATTCGAGCCTCTTGAAGTGGAGATGGATATGCCTCGCATGGACCTGCTCAAGGACACTTTCATGTGGGTCATCATCAAGGGAGGACGCCAGGTTAGTCATTTCAAATTTTTCATTTTGTGTGCCTAAAGTCGAGGTTTTGCTGTAGTTCATTTCAATCAGTTCCAATTTGGCAAATTATAGGGTGGGGTGGGGCTTTCCGTCCCGATGCTTTGGGAATTGCATTTTTCTTTTACCTGTTACCCCTGGAATCGAACAGTGAAGCAAAAACTGACAATATAATTGACTGAATAGCCCCAGGGGTAGGGCTATTCAGTCAGGCCGACCACAATTTCATTTCTTTATTCTGTAAGGTAAAGTATCACAATGACAAATTTCATTTTCCGGCGTAATATGAAGCTGAAAGACCTGACCGGTAGAGGTTTCAAAGGTTTTTCTGTGTAATTAATTCCCTGGTTGTGGAGTAAGAAAAACAAAATCGTGACCGAATACCCCACACCCACTCAAATTTTGCAACCATGTTAGGATCGTCGAAATAAAATTTTCCCCGTTCTCAGCGTTCTACATTGATACAGAAGAAGCTGTTTTCACATAGTTGCTTTCAAATTAGCCAGTCCCCCAAGAAATAGATATTCTCGAATTTCGCGACTGCGACTTTTGTCTTTAAATTTTCTTGCAGAGTTGGCTGTTTTCACGTACGTTTACATGACAATGACAATCGAAAATATATATATAGTTTCTCTGATTTTGCAACAGTGTCAGGATTGTCGAGATGCAAAATTATCCACTATCAGCGTTCTACATTGATACAGATGAAAGGGTCTTCACGTACTTGCTTTCGAATTTGCCAGTCCCAAAAAAATAGATATCCTCCTTTACCAAGTCCTTCACCCTGCTCCATGAACTACGTTTCAATTTAGTGCTCCTTCAAGAAACCAACGAAAGACCCAAGAAACCCATGAATTTTCCCAGAATGAGGGAGTCATTCTGGGAAAATTCATTTAGATGAATGGAGAATGGAAGGCATCTCAAGCTCCTAACCCTTCCTTTCACTGTGGAGTTCTTACTGCTTTTCCAAATAATTATTCTTTCTCTCTCTCTTCATAAAGAGAAAATGTGAACGGTTATCTTCTCTTCCTTCATTTCGTTTGGAATGATCTTCCTTTACTAGTCTACAATGCCTATGTTCCAATAGTGAATATCGAAAATTCTTACAAACTCGTCTACAAACACTAGTTCGATCAAGTTGCCTAGTCGACGCTTGGAGAGAGTTTAATCCAAGTATTATGGATTTTTCATTCACGGGTAGAAGTCAAAATGCCCTACAAGCCAGACTCGATCGCTTTTGTTAATGAATCTCTTTTAGCACGCATCAATTTTTCAAAGATACTTTCTACTTCCTATATTTCAGACCATCACCCGATCACACTCTCTATCACTTGCCCAAACTCCTCCTTCAGAGGTTCAGCCTTCTGGCACTTCAACAATTCCTTATTAAAAGATACAACTTTCATTTCCTCTTTTCTAACAACATGGAATACCATCCGTTTTGAACGAACTGACTACAACTCCCCCAGCGATTGGTGGGAAATAGCAAAAGGCAAAATTAAAATGTTCTCTATAGAGTTCTCAACCACAAAGAAAGCCAACTTCTCAAACGCCCTCTCTTCCCTCGAATCTGACATAAGATACTTGAAAACTTGTGACCCAAGCTCTCCTGACCTTGTGAAGAAGCTAGATGAATTACGACAATACCTCAGTCTTATAGTAGAAGGAGCACTCGTTAGATTGCGAGAATAGGTGCTCCAACCAATTACTTATTCTCTTTGGAAAACATCAAAAGCTGCTGGCAATCTTTAACTCAAATCAGACATGAAGCCACTGGAGAAATACTTAATGATGCACCCTCAATTTTAAAGTATGTATCCTCCTACTCCACTTTATTTAGTCACAGCCCTGTAGAAGTCAGCCCAGAACTGTACCATGA
>CAJPEV010006335.1:0-10569 GCA_905338385.1 Darwinula stevensoni
TCGAGAGTATCCTCCAACACGTCCTCACGCTACGAACGCTCGACAAAGACCTGTTACTATTTCATCAAAATCGCAGAAGTTACAAATATTTCACGCTATCATGGGTGGACAGAGGCTCGGACATGACTTGGACATGATGGCCCCAGGGATTTACAATTTCCAGGTCTTCTATAATCGGTATAAGGTCTTCTGGAGTCCCACTTGATTCACGCCAAGTCGTTGCCCTGACTACATATTATTTCGCACGTTGCGGTATACAATGTTGATGGACCAATCCAAATCGTCATGAATGGATTTCTGAATTATGTTCTACTAATAATCACTTCATGAAATACTTTTAACTTTAGATGAAATGCAGCATGACTTATATTTAGTTGAATATATGCAACGTGTGATTTCATGCAACTCCAAGTCAATACCAAGTAAGGACATTTTAGAGATCTTTTAAAATTATTACATTTGTGATGACTACTTTCTAAAATGAGATAACTTCAAGCAACAATTCATGGGAATATTTACTATTTCCGCTAAAATTTCCACCAAGAATCCACGATGAAAAGCCATACCTTGGGCCAAGACGGCCGGCAGGAAGAGGCAGAGGAGGAATGAATGCATGGTGACTCAAGAACTTTTCGCAGTTCGGAGAGACCTGGACTCGTGTTCTCCTCAATTGCGTGTTTTATAGAGCTCCAGGATGCAGCGTCATTGTCCCATCTCACAAGTGGTACTTTTCCCACAAGAACCTTGACATGTGAATTACGTTGGTCGACATGTTCTTTCCCTATTTTCTGTAGCGTTTGTTAGTGGAGGGGTGAAGTTGTTCGTGGATGCACGGTCTGGAATCTCCCCCGAAACTCCACGAAATCCAAAAATATTACAGAAATTGAACGATATTTCATTACCGACCTTTCAAATGAAATGTCCATACTTGTCTCATGTGATGTTACTGCACGCACATGCCAAACCGTAGGAGAAAAAGAGAATCCTTCAACACGAAATTAACTCAAGAAATTGGAGTTTCTCGACATTATGACCAATCACCAGTGTAATTTCCATCAGTCTTAGGAAAGGGACCAGCTTGCATTTTCCTCAACATTGGTATGGTATATTTCAACCTGATAGCATATCGTTTTCCTACACAGCTATATGCCTGAGAAGCATTTCTTGTCCTGAATTTCCTGGTTTTGGAAGACAAGTTATGCAAAATTCAGTAATCAACGCAGCTCTTTTGCTGATAAGTGATTCCAATTTTCATGGCTTCAACTAACGTCTTTTCCAGTTTTTGTAGGGATGACTTTGCTGAAGTAAAGCAAAAGATTTAATTAAAAATGCAACATGTAAAATGTGAAAGATCCCAGGAAGACCTCTTCTACGCGGATTTTTATCAAGTTCTTTCGGATATACAGTACATGGAGTACAAAATAGCATGGGAGATATTTTTGGGGAGCACCTTTTCCTGAAAAACTTTTCCCTTCAACAAAAGAGAGCGGTATTAAATGTAAAATTCATTAGATTGGTTACTCTTGGAGGGCTCCTTAAGGGAAGATTCCTGTTCAGGGACTGTTTGGGACTTATGTTTTCGAAAGTGTATTCGCTCCTGGGGACCAGGTAGAAATAACGGGAGGGATTATTAAGAGCAGGAGCAGTTGTGGGCTGTTAAATTCTGGGCCCCTAGCTTCTCAGCAAGTATGCGTGAGACATTTTGCAACCAACGTGCTTGGGACCTCTCGATGCGAATGCGTAGCTCAAAGATTCGGAAGTTTTCTTTGATCCTGGCACACCGCGTCCTCTCACTCAGTGTGACAGCGTCCATCTGCCGCAAGAAGCTAATTTCGTCAGCTTGGATCAACCATCTGAGCCTTTTCGTGTTACTCACAGTTCATAATAGGTTGTGGGACGGGAGGTCCAGGCTCTGAAAAAAGCGAAGGTTACTTGGAAATTGACGAGAATTCTAGATATTCAACTCATGCATTCCTACCTGCACCAGTCAATTCATAGGAAGTCCTATGTGCAACTCTTGTTAGGACGCATTAATCTCAAAGCCCTCTCCTCTGGAGGGGCCCGAGATGACCCATGGACCTCCGCATGAATGCTAGATGCTATTATTAAGTATGGAATCTTTCCTGATCGCAGGGAATATTTCTCTCAGAGCCTCCACGGAAGAGGTCTGCATGATTTCTCCCGACTCGAGACGAGAACTTACGTAAGTGGGATGACAAAGAATATATTTCTACGCGGATACTTACTTCGGAAGAAACCTGACTGAACCTGTTGCAAATATTTCGTAAATTTCCGATACTGCGCAAAAATACACAAATCAAAAGAATGAGTTGATGGTTCTCTTCAACAGTGATCATGTTCGTATGTGAACCGCTTTCTGTGCATCATGTGAAGCGTTAGTGAGTTTTCAAAACCTTTTGAGTGCATCGATTAGTACGAAAGTCGGATGGCACGCAATATTGAATGCGCAATCGTCGATTATTACCATGTTAAACACGTCAAAAAAGGAAAAAACGCCAAACTATCAGGATGTGGACATTTGAAAGAGATCCGGGCTATCCTGTTCATGGGCTTCCGAATTAACCAGAAAATATTGACTTCCAGGAAAACCTACGCAGAAATTCTGAGTCGATCACGCCTTGTGTCGAAGTCGATCACGCCTTGTGTCGAAGTCGATCACGCCTTGCACGTCCCACCAAACACACGACATGACCTTTCGGGGGTCCAGGTCACCTTTCGGCTCCGGCTCTGGCTGGGCATCGGCATCGACCCACTGGCGCCTGCGTCGGTAGTTGACGTACAGCATCCACTTTTTGTCTCCAGTGACTACGAAATCCAGCAAGTCGTTTGTGCGCTCGTACGATAGCAGCGAAGTGCACACCTCAGCACGGCGTTCGCGGTCGCGGTCAGTCGGATCGTGGGGTACCCACTGACCCAACTTGCTCTTCTTGCCGATTGNCGGCGTTCGCGGTCGCGGTCAGTCGGATCGTGGGGTACCCACTGACCCAACTTGCTCTTCTTGCCGATTGCAGCCAGGTGCGTCACGATCGTGGACTGGGCGCAGCCAAGTGCTGTCGCTAAGTCGCGGTACTTTGTCTCGGATCGGCTTCCAATGTGTGCTGCAATTGCTCGTCGTCGATTTCAGATGGACGGCCTGACCTGGCACATCCTCGAGGCTGTCATTTCCAGTCCGGAAACGATCGAACCATCTTCGCGCTGTCCTTTCGTGAACTGCACCTTGGTCAAACGCGGCGCAGATGCGGCGACTCGATTCAGCTGCTGTGATGCCAGATAGGAAGTCGTAAAGATGGCACTGACGTTGGGCGGTCATGTTAAAGTCCATTTTGGAAGTCATGGATATAGGCTTTGAACGACTAAGCAACTGCTGCGTAATCACGCCCACACACCTTTTATATACTGCTACTGTGGAAGGTTCAAGAAAGTTCCAGAATTTTTTTTTCTAGAAAGTTCTAGAAACGGTCATAACTTACCGATCGACCCAATATTTCCGCAACTCATGTGCAGTTTGCGCTGATTTCCACAGATCCATATTTAAAAGAGTGCGATCACGAGGGCCTGCTAAACGCTATATAAATAAGTCCTTCACAAAACCTGGGATCGGAATTTTCCCTTTTCCTGTTCAGTTTGCTGGAGGCAAGGTCCTCGCTTGGACTGATGAAGAAGGTTGAGAAATGCCAGGAATCCGCTTCTCACAATCCGTCGTTGACAGAAATTAGAATCATATTCGCTTTGGGTTCAATTCAATTCATTTTCGTCTTTTCTGCACCTTACTTCTCCATCATATTTCTCATAGGCTCTGGAGATGTAGTCATACAAGAGGTCCTCTTGGGAAAAGACGGCGTATTACAGGTTTTGGCCACCGCGTTCAACCCTGTCGTTCCAGGTGATGTGCCAGACATGTCAGCATTTGCGCGTTCAAGGGGTGAAGGGGTCACTTTCATTGTTCCAGTATATAATCGGTGAGTCTTACAAAGTCTTGTCATCTGAGAAAGACGACTCGTGCTGCACAAAGCACTGCCACATACATTATTATAGCGTGGAGTTGACGGATTACGCATCGTTGTTGGATGCCCAGCTGAGCGGATCGAAGCTGCTGGACGAGATCGATTTCAGTCAATGGGTGGACCCGACAGGCGAACTCGGCCTCTCCGGTCTCACGGCCGGCGGGTACTTCCAAAGCGTCAGAATTCTTGGCGTTGGTAATGAGTAACCGCATTTTTTTCTTCTGTTTCATCTGCTTACAGCATGAATCTTTCTGCTTATCCATAGGAAAGAGAAGCAGCCTCTCTTTTTCGATTCGGATGCGTTGACTTCTGAATCCATGACAGCCCGAAATTTGGATTTCTGGAGTGTAAATGTAACACTAAGAACAACTTAAGTCCCTCATTGGCGCGAGGAACATTTGTCATCCTTCAGAAGGCTTAAGTTGGTGGTAAAATGGGTCTTGCTGAAACTGCGAAATGAATCCTTTGAAATTGACAATCTATTCACTTGCACCTTTCATGACAAGGAGCACAAATATTACAGAAAGAATTTAAATCGGAAGACACTCGGGCTCCAACACGTCAAGGGAAATGTCCAAAATATTATGCTCAGGACAAACTTCATGTTGTCATATACCTTTAAAGAGATTCTTTGGCACTCGAGCAAGCTTTTGAAATGAGCTTTCAAAGCTATTCGATGAAAACTTTTCTAATTTACGACGCATGAGAAGCACTCAGTTTCCCTTCATTCATTTAGAAAGAGCCTCGATTCAAGATTATGTTAGAAGGGATATAAGCGACGCCTACATTGCTATTCCCACTCAGAAATTAAAGACAGAGATTCCAACTTCCAATAGTATTTGTCCTATAGTACGAGGGGTCCTGCATAAGTTTCCGGACTTTTTGTGTTGAAGTGGTCCAATTTGGAATGAATTTTTTTTCCAGTTTCATATATTATTGAACAACAAATTTAAAAAAAAATTTGGGCTCTCTGGGCGTGCCAATTCCGGATCCAAACATCCTCTCTTGGGGGGCTGAAATGAAGAAATAATGATGAAAATCCCATTCTAAACTCTAAAAATTAAGGCAAAAATTAAAATTGAATAGTGTTTGGTATCACTGTGAAACATGTATGGAGCGATTTTCGGGGAATGAAGCAGGCACAGGTTTAGGTTTATTCCTGCTGCTACCTGGATCTATCCTGGATCTCAGGATTTTGAAAATACAATAAAATAATAAGGAATAATGAAATAATAAGGAATAATGAAATAATAAGGAATAATGAAATAATAAGGAATAATGAAATAATAAGGAATAATGAAATAATAAGGAATAATGAAATAATAAGGAATAATGAAATAATAAGGAATAATGAAGAGCAGTTACCCGTGCGTTGGGAACATGTCATAGACAACAATGGTCATTACAATGTAGACTGAAATTGCATTTCCATAAAGTTATAAAATTTTGAAAAAATTGCGCAGAGTATTACAAGACTTTCTTTCCAATCCAATATTTATTCTGCTCTCTGGTTCTGTTCCATAATGACGCGAAGAATAGAGTTATTGCTGTTGACATTGATGCTATTGGCAGTTGGCTTTCATGCATTTTGATCTATGGCAATACACGGAGGTAAACCAGGAAGTTCCGACCGTTAGCGCCACGCAAAGCTTCGTGACATGTTAGATCCACTCGTCACCGGACCGCGCTCCGAATACGTTCTGCAGCCGTGATTGCATTGACAGGTGGTGGAGCGTTCCTCATCGATTCCGAAGGATTCGCCGGGTTCGATGCCGACCAGGTCGCCACCGAAACCGGTCTCGTCACGGACGTTACGCGTTTTTTGTACGTTTGGCGGCGGAGTCTCGTTTTTCGAGAGGGCAAGCTCCTGCCAGATTCAGTTCTTTTCCCCTTCCATAACATTAAAATACCTATTTTTTACAAGAGCGATAACCACCCGCCCATAGATTCTCTCTAGACGAAACATGAAGACCAAATACACAGGATATGTGGAATTGCTGAATCAAACCTATATTTTCGCTTAGACATTGAGTCCATCTGCAGCATCCCAACCAATTGGTAACTAACTATTTTTTTCGAGTTCTTTCTCAAATTTCTCATCTTTAAACGGGACATCGAATTCAGAGTCATACTGAACCTTGAATAAGGATCTGCAAAATGTGGGAAAACTAGTATTTTTCCACGTTTGCACATAACCATGACTGGAAAGGATTTATATGCGTCGTCAGTTATTTATTCAAGCCCCATCATTTATATATTGGGTTGGAAAGAAAGTAATGTTATTTTCCCCCGTCATGATGCGACGTGTTCTAGTTTGTTCTAATCGAAATGTATGAGTCTATTTTTTTTTATATTCAATGAAACAAGACGTGTTCTTCTCAGGCTGTAAAAATTGCAGAGCCCTAAAATTATTTCATCGTGTGTTTTGAATATAAAAAATGAGTGTCGACGAAACACATATTCGGCAATGCACACTGTATGAGTTGAGAAAAGGCCAAACTGGTCAAATGACATTTTGTGTGTTCGTGTCAGAACTGGTTTTGCAAGTTCCGTTCAGGCGATTTTTAGCCTCCCCGATCGTTCACGTTCTGGTCGCCCGAGTGAAATCAATGTTGAAGACATGCGAGCTCTGGTGGAGTCAGACTAACCATTCGTGAACCAGCCGAGACACTCCAAACTGCTCATACCTCTGTGCTCACACGATTAAAAAAAAGCTTGGAAAGGTCTAAAAGTGCGGTGTTTGGCTACGGCATCAACTTTCTGAGAGTAACCTTATGCAGAGAATGGTTGAATCAAGGTGAAACCCAAATAGCTACGCCAAAAGACGGATTACACCCAAAAAGGTCATGCTGTGCATCTGGTGGGATATGAAGGGAGTGGTTCATTTTGAACTGTTCAATGAAAATCAAACCATCACAGCAGAACTCTATTGTAAACAAATGGAACGTTTCCACCAAGCATTAGTTGCAAAACGACCAGTTTTGGTGAACCGGAAAAGGTGTCATCCTACCGCATGACAAGGCGTTTCATTTCCATTTCCATTTATTCAGAGCTTTACAAAATTTTTTGGAAGGGAAATAATTCACCAGTCATGATGAAGTCAAAGGTGCCATAACAACTTTCTTCCATTCAAAACATTTTACGAAGGGGCATCCTAAAATTGGTTGAGAGGTGGGTTTTAGTTGTAGAACAAATGGGACACTACATTTTGGATTAATAAAAATAATGAGCTTCTTTTTTTCCATGCAATAAAATTGTTGAAAAATGACATTACATTCTTTCCAACCCAATATCAAAACAAATGACGTGAAAAATTTGAAAAAAAAGCTTGTCACTCGGCGCGATTCAGGATCAGACGGTTTACGTGGTGACCAGGATCATCACATCCAAGGATGGATCCGCATTCGTCGCATCTCTCAATGCTCTCACATAGGAGGACGAATGTCCTCCCATGTGAGAGCATTGAAGTTATCCTCGTCAAATCAGCATCAGTATGGAAATTTCGTTTGAGGAAATCAAAATATTTTTTTCCTCTATTGATGGAATCTCTTCGGAGAAAGCAACGAAATCACTTCCTTGGTTAGATATTACTGAAGCGATCCCAGTTCCACCTTCAGGGCAATTGTTTCAATATATGAAGAATATGTTGTCCGGGCGGTCGCATCTTGATGCGGTCACACCGCAACATGATGTGACATGGACATGCCAGTTGGAAGGTCTCTCCGTCCGTGCCCGATTTCATACAGACGCTCAAAATATCAATGGATAGGCTTCCATCTCGTCTGTCAATCGCATGCCCACTGAACGAACCTGAAAAGAAGCATGATTTTATCAGGATTTTGAAACTGGGCCTTCAGTCGGGGAATTGAGCCCATTACATAATCAAGCATGTCACTAGCTTCAAATGGTGGATTTGGATTCGGATTCATTTCGGAGACCATGTTGCGTTCTTCTGTGGTGCTACTCTTGTTTTACTTAGTAAAGTAACTGTGCTTAGTAACTCAGACAATCTCGAGGGTACCGAATGAACGTAACGAGGAATTCTTACATTACTGGCAACGTATGAATTCAGAAGTACAAATTAATTACACCTTCATGGATGATGTGAATTCGTTTGAATATTTTTTCCTACGAGAAGATGCAGCTTCAATGACTTCGGAATCCTTTCATTTGAGCAATGGCCACAGCAGGGTTGCCCATTCGTAATGAGTTTCATCCACCTCATCCTGTTAATAATGAGGAGACAGACACCCGATAGAATACGTCGCCGATGAGCATCAACCAAGTGAAGAAATTCCCGTGGGAAGAGGCAGAAGATAGAAGAGAAGCCACGGCAATATTGTTTTTCACCAGAAAGATTCCATTCCAAGGACACCCACATCCGGTTCGCACAGAATTAGATTTCCCGCGAAGTCGCCATGCTTCGTCACCTCCTCTACTTCACCGCCTTCTTCCCGGCCATCCTCCCCCAAGGTCTGATACTTCTTTCGAAAATTCCCGTCTAAATTATATATAGAATTTAGCGATTTCTGAACCTAGCTATCGTATGCATCCAACAAAGTACGACTATCGTTTTCGTAAAAGGCATTCATTGCAGGAACTTTACTTTAGCATCTCATGAAGCTTTCGCTCAGGAAGAATTAAATACATGATCATTGCTTCCATAACCCCCGGTTTTGGAGACTTGAAGACATTTTGTGTCCATGCTCCACCCAACAATCATTCCGTACTTGGCTGATCATGACAGAAGGAAAATACAGTAGCATATCATAATAATTTGGCATTCTGGTGTTATTATATGTGAGTTTGGTGCTAAAAAAGACCAGTACCCACGTAATCAAATGAGATACTTTATTTTAGTACTTTGGCGAGCTAAATTTGTCATGACCAAAAAGAGTGTCTCTTCTTTGGCATCGAATTAATGAAATTCTTCAGCAGAGTCTGTCCCAAAGTCCCCCATATCCGCGTGAGACTATACACTAATTTAATGTCAATGGTCAGGCTTGAATGTGTCGTCGAAAGTTGAGGATCCAGACATGCCCACAGGTGCTCGTTCGGATTCATGCCTTGGCTTAGGAGTACCCAGGGGAAGAATTTAAATGACACAACTCCAATTAGAACGTGGACGTCCTATAAATACCTAATCACACCTAAAATACGAAAGGTGAGGTTTGATACATTCATTCATGGGGATAGCTAATTTATTATGGCAGGTGTCCGTATATGCATACCCAATGCAAATTGAAAAACTACGGTAATTGGTCTTCCGACTATACATGGCATATTTCATGAACAGTAATTGTTTTAATAAACCATTAATAGTGTTGACCGGTTTAAAAGAACCTGAAATGTTTCCTATTTTCAATTATATGCTTGAGTGCATTACAAGAAATATGGCTGTCTGTTGTAATCATGCATCACCCCAAAGAAAAATGACACTCATTGCTCTATGATCATCTCAAGATATTTAAATCCGGCAAACCACTATGTGAGAATCCAATAATATTACAGAAAAAATTCAATGCAATGGAGTACGTTACGTGAGTGGAGTTCCACAGGAGCACTTCTTAATTGCAGCATTCGACAGTGGACATACAGTTCCATGAAAAATATATTCGTCCTGACATCACCGTGATGCAGTCATCGGCTTGTGCGTTTCTGTGCATGGCAGGAGGATCCCTGGAGAAGTTTGATGACTTCGTCACAGCTCTTCGGGCTGGTCATATCGTAGCTGCCAATTTCGACCCCAACTTTTGCGAAGGTGCCACTGTTCCTGAACCCGTCGTGAATCCTAAATACTTGGTATTAATGTCTCTATATAACACCTCTCATGAGGATATCGAGGATATCCATTTTTCAGAAATATGGGAAAGGGAGGCACAAAGCCTTCCACGACGTTCCATCCTCAGGGCCCAAGCTTATAACTTCATCTTCACGTTCTGTATGGCGGTCGGGAGATCGGCATCGGAGGTAATCTTGTTCTTGCGGCACAGCCGCTTGTAGGTCAGTTTCACTATCCGGGATGTATTCCCCTTCTTGATGTCTTGAAGGGTGCTAAGGTCTCGCCTTACTACATACGAGGGTATTTCAGAAAGTCCGACTAGTCGGTCAAAAGTCGTCGTCGGAGACGGTCGTCAATTTTTCTGGGTGTTCTTCATTTATCGAAAAGCTTATTCCCCGAGTTTCATTATTTTAGGAAACGATGGAGACGAGAAACAAAGAAATGTGAGCACGATGAGGGTGGTCCGCGCAACGATCGATCGAAACCGCCCACCCTCGACGACGAAACCCTTCGCGCGTTCATGCTCTACGATTTTTTGGCTGGGAAAACGGCGACAGAAAGTTTTCGACGGTTGAAAGAAGTGATCCCCGACCAAGCCCCGGTGGTCTCGACTGTGTGCAAGTGGTTTCGTCGATTTCAAACCGGGCATTTCAGCTTGAAAGATGATCCGCGTGAAGGACGACCGAAAACGGCGACGGATGAAGAAATGGTGAACTCAGTGAAGGCTTTAGTGGCTGAAGATGCCCGGATTACCATCTGGAA
>CAJPEV010006336.1:0-10566 GCA_905338385.1 Darwinula stevensoni
ACGTGCTGCGATAATTTCATCCCCAAAAGCTTCTCGACCGCCGATCCCAGTTTTCCGAAGATGAGGAGAGCCGACTCCCCGGACGAGTTTCGCCTCGAAGCGACGGCTCGGGTCCCTCAGACGCCGTGTTGGAATTCATATTCGCTCGCGGCAATCGTCATTTCGATAGAAAGAAGAGGGTTTATTTTCCAGGTACAAATTAGCTGACTACTGCTTCAGGAGGTTGGGCTCGGATCTCATCGTGATGTCCGTCTGCTTGTTGTGATCATCGAGGTCAGATGCTCGACCTCGTTCTGTCTTGTCTCTTCCTCTTTTTGCCTCTTTCTTTTCTCTTTGGAGTTTCTCCTCCTTTTTCTTGGGTCTCTTTATTATCTGCCATTCCCGTAGGTACTATGGGGAAATGGCAGATATTGCGATCAGTCTGTCACTTTTTTCCTTCCGTCCGTGCAGTATCCATAGGCAACCGGACAACACGGCTCTCTGCGCGTGTGCAGGATTCCTCCTGGGTCGGGGTGCCCGTCTTCCACGAAAACATCCACTTCCCTTCCAGCTCTCGCGGATGACGAATCCATGGTAGACAATGGGAGAGAGCGGCTCCTCGCCGTCGCGTGGACAGGGTTGCTGGGTTTACGCCTGAAATGTCGCATCTGGCATCCTATACTGCATGCTGTCCTCCCATCTCCACGCGACCCGGACGCGGAAACCATCGAGAGCATGTCTAGTCGTCTGGGCCTTTCCATATAGATCTATGAGTACCAATGACAGCTATTAATGTATATTTCAAGGTTGGAAGGTTAGGATGCGGCGAAGATAATTTCAGTGGTTTAGGGGTCAGTGGAATGGCAGATCTGTAACCGGACTGGTACCCTAGCTTCAACTTTCTTCGGCTCCAGAACGCGCAACTCCCACAAGTACTTCGCGATGCGATCCACAAAGCACTCCGTGAGCATTCTATCATCGACGAAGCTCGAAGCCGGCAAGATGTCAGACCTTCAGCAGGTGTCAGACAGACTGTAATCGACGTCTCGGATGGGCTTTCTCGTCGATGAATTCACCGAAGAACGGCACGGAAGCGAACGTCGAGGCGATCGAGAGCCTCCTCGACGTGCGCCGGCCTTTTCTTTGCAAGTTCTTCCAGCCTTCCGAGTGGCATCGCAGCATTTGCGTCCGCCCGCGTGAGGAACATCCGAGAGCGAAACGCTCGGTCCGGGTCCAGGGCGTCCATCGTCCCTCGTGAGATGCAGGGCCTGTCGGGCAGAGGGACAGGTGTCGGGGGATCCCAGGCTCTGATTTCATTTTATGACGTCAGAAGGGAATGTACCGGTAGGCGAAGATGAACGGTCACAGATGTGCATGTTTGTCGTCTCGTACGATTGACTGCTCTCGATAGGCTTTGGGTCGAAGGCACTTCTCCCAAACCGCTCGTCGATCTCCTCGCGTTCGTTCGCTTGAAGCATCTGTGATTTTGCACAGTGGCGGATGATGCCTAGACGGGGTAAGGGATGAGGAGTAGGAGTTGCTCCCACGCTTCCCCGATCTTCTCGTCTTCCAAGCAGTGAACTTCGTCCACGATGGCGTGCTTTAGTTTGGTAAAGGCGTAGTGGGGGCTAAAGCCCCGCAAATTAGGATCTTGTACCCCCCAACTCTAATCTGAATGCGATTGGATTCCTCTGGTTTCGTGCAGGTTTCCTGTGCAATCCCGCCTGACAACGGGTGAAAAATTGGGAAAAGGTGAAAGAATTCGTAGATGTCATGTACCGGTTTCAGCATCGAGAGTTTCCGCTTCTTCTCTGTGAAAGACGACAGCTTCAACAGCACTCTTCCGTCTGTGAAATCTGCAACAAACACGAGATCCTTTCTATCCCCCAGTCGTCCGAGGACAGCAACCATCCGAGTCGGCACGGAGGAAAGCCTGGACCCCTGAAGGCAGTTCCCCCTCCCCGGCTCTCGCCTCGAGCGGCGGCCTCGTGCACTAGGAACACAGATGCCGGATGGCTCGCTTTGCAGACTGCCAGGGTCGCGCAGAGGATCCCAGCATCCTTGTCGTCGGGAAGCTCATTGCAAGGATCGTTCTTGGATGGACCGTGTGCTTCGGTCGTTCCCATTGCGTTGCGATAGCGATCGTTATTTGCATGGCTGAGTACGTATTCCATGACGCGGTTCTGAAATGCGATGAAACAGGGAAGTCCTTGTTTTCCCCCCGAGGGCAGAACAAAGCCATTTCTGCGACATTTCGGAACTCCTCGTGGCGACGAGAGAATAAAGAAAGACCGTGTTCTCCGGATGGGTCTCGAGGACCTGCCTCGCCGGCGGCAGCGCTGGATTCGCATCCCAGGACGCATTTTCGAAGAACACGACGAAGGACGCCTATCGTCAGAGCATTTACGTAGTCGATTACATAAAGCGTGAAACGGGCACTTTTTCCTTGCGCCACCTGGTATATTTTGGCTGCGTTGAGCAGAGACAACACGAATGTAAATAAGTGGGAACACCGTTATAAACTTCGCTCTGGAGGAAAAGGAATCCATCGTTCTCTACGTAGGGGAACTCGTCTATAAATACGCCTGTTTATCCTAGCGTCAACAAGTGGCTAAGATGAAGAGTTGAGGCTGAGCGGCTTGAATTCCAGGCTATTATTCAATATTCAGACTGACGCTTTCGAGCGGACCTACCTCGACGAGAGAGAAGCGAGACGCCAGGAATGTCCGAAGCGAAGTCCTTTGAGAGGGCCATACCGATTAATCGCGCCAGCGGAAGCCAATGCGAGTAGGAAGAGCGAGATGGAGTTGTCGAACGCGACTGGTGACGAGGGGAAGGCTGACGTTCTGTCGAGGCAGACGCACCCTCGAGCGACAAGGGTGGAAGGGATGTCGGATGTGCTGCCTTTCCCTGGGGGTGTTCGTTGCCGCCTCGGGGGAGAGGGACCGCCGCAGAAAGTTGGGAAAGGAGAACTTCGGGGAAGATGAGATTATGTAAAGAGAGGAACGCGGAAAGGTGGCGAGGAAGGGGGGGGGGGGGGAATCGGGGAAACGAGGAACGAGGAAACGGAGACCAGACAGGAATGGAGAAATCTCCTGTGACCAGATAGAATGCAAACGGAATCCCTGGAATCCCTTCGAGGATCTTACGTGACGAGAAGAGACATTCGCGCGATTGAATCGGCGATCGTGGTCTCGGTCGATATCATGGTGGCTCTTTCTTCATTCATTCCAATGGGTTTTCCCCCAATTTCCCGGCCCAGTTCTCTTGCCGATGCGAACCTGATGGAAAGCAGCCGCGGCACAGCAAGCCTAATTATTAATTCCCTCTTTTCATAAGTGCAGGTCCTCCATTTCTCTGAGTGGACCTCAAGTTCCAGACCTGAAATTGAAGGCCCTTTTAGTCCTTTCAGTCCTGGCGGCTTATGTAGAAACCCCTGGCGCGATGGGGCCCCTATTCCGCCCTTCAACCAATCGCGTACAGCGACCCTGGCTGGTCCAATGCGGATGCCAGCCGGACGATAGGTCAAGCGTGAAGCCTTCTGGACTTGATCCATTCACGAAAGCGGGCGCTTCTTAAAGATCCTTGTTCTCTGAGGAAAGAATTTACTCTTTACGGCAGAAAAAAGTATCGAGTAAGGAGGAATGGTCTTAAGAGAATCTACATACATAACGACCGGCAGATGTCTGTTTGAACGGATATTGTCCGGTTAACTCCTACCAGATTTCTCAACCAATTTTCATCAGCGATAGCTCATTGGATTCGTAATTATGTGCAGATGTGCAAATTCATGTTAGATATTTTTTTTTATGAGTTGATCTAGATGATCTTTCATGTTAATTTTGGACTCAAATTCCAGTATGATATGTCATTCGAAAGCCCTCGACATCCTCTGTACGAATTCGTTTTTATATTGCAAACATGTTGCCATTTGATCCTGCTGTGGTCAATCTGAGTTGAGAGTGCATTCGCGCCATCTCTGCACAGCCTAGAAAACTGCTTCGAGACTACTGTACGGGGCCAGTTTTCTTCACTTGACTTCTCATCGAAGCTCACATTTCTCAGATTTACTGAAACGTTTTCGTCGTTCTCGTCACCCGCGGGTTTATCATCATATCGGCTATCGGTATCGGCACGCATTTCATTAAATATTTTTGCTGAGATTTTCCTAGGAAACAGGAAAGAGGAAAGGTGGAGAAGATCCCATAGCAACACGTGAGACCGAATGCGATGCCGAGCCTGGACATATTTCAACGATCCGTTGTGGGCCTGGGTGCCATGGATATTCTACCCATTCGGCGCGGTAACGTTGGATCGACACTGACCAAAGGTTGACGTGATGAAACATGGTTCAAGTTGAGAATTTAGCGAAGAATACGAGGAAGAAATAATTGAAATACCAGTTTTTCGTAATTAAACGAATTTTGATCATTAAGAGACTACTCATGTATTAGCGAAGCCACTTGAAAGCTATCGAGTGCAAATTCATAACTGATGTTTGCCTTCAAGATAGTCTCGATGTTGTTGTCTCAGTTATTTGGGCGATGGCATGAAGGCATGTCTACCTTTGACTTTAACAGACAAATGGAAATATGGAGAAAAATTCGAAGCATATTTGCGTATGCGGCCAGGCTGCAAATACTCACAGCCACCTCATGCCAAGGCGCCAATCGATGAGAAGAACGTGGTCTGCTGCTTTGTCTTACGGAAAAAGGCGGTTTTGGCTGCTATTACGCTTTCATGGTGCAATAAATTTTACGTTTAAAATATGGACGATATAGTGTCCATTTTAAGACCAGTTTGCAGTATGGACTTTGCATCTTAGGGTGTCAACCCTAATGGCATGTCAGCAACTGAGATCTGAGATATGTAAAAAAAAAAAAAAAAAAAAAAACCCATCCGCCACCACAAACCAAAGATGTAGGTCTCGCTTTTCTCACAGTACACCAAAGTGTCCTTCTCTCTTTCCCTGGAATCGTCCCGCACAGGAATGTTTAGAACCATGCCATATGTCTCGCATTGTCTCATAGGAATCAATGAACACTGACACTTCATCACTTGTTATCCTCGTATTCGAGACAGATTCTTGGGGTCAAGATCAAAAAGCTCATCCGCCACCACAAACCAACTTTGCACGCACCTTGAAAAAAAAGAGTGGACATTCGTAGATGAGAAACCTTTCTCAAAAGTGAAATGAAGACGTACTGTCTTTGGTCACCAAACCAAATTGCTACTTGTTCACTCGTTCTCGATGTGAAGTTGGGTGTTTCGGTCGATTGAGAGAAATAAAACAGGAATGGAGAAGAAAAAAAGTTGCAATATCCGAATCTCTCCTTAGTGGGAAAATAGATAATAAAAAAAAGCCTTTGATGAAACACCCAGTCCCATGGTTATACACGTCTTGCGATAGAACAGAAAGACTCGAATTGCATTATTGTCTACATCACGAAATCACCGACTCTAAATTATTTTGGCTGAACATTACGGAAATGATGCCTCCGGGATATGGGAATTCTAACATGCGATCAAAATTACATATATTACGTGATGTAAATAAAAATAAAAATATTTCTCCAAGTCAGAGTCCCATTTACACGTTTTCACAAATGAAAATTCGGTCCTAAAACCACGAAGATCCCGAAATCACGAACATCCTGAGCCTAGAAAGGCACGAGCATCAAAATCGAGGGCAATCGTTCGAAAGCAGATCCGCGGAGAGCAGAAAAACCAGAGCATGTCATCCCTCCCTCCCTCCTCGCCGAAACTGATGAGTTCGAACGCGTGGCAGACCGACCCTCGTCTTCTGCCAGAGGTTTGAGGAGATGCTTCACTCCGATGATGCGACTGCGAGGGTGGGGAGAATTTGCATCTGTGATTCACGTCTTTCGGGATCTAATTTTATCTCATTCCTTCGAGAATATTGTTTAAAATGTATACAAATATAAACTTTCAATATCGAATGGGCATTCAGCTGCGCCGTTCATGAATTATATCTTATTAATGCTATCTTATTAATTAGTGGCATCTAATTAATCTTCATCTCAAGCGATATGTCATTAATATCTTGACCACGCTTGCGTTGCGTCAACAGTGTTGCTGAGGAAGAAAATTAGCCTGCGCCTAAGATAAACAAGGCATTCTCCAATCGACTGAAGCCAGACGTGAGAGCCGGCATGGATCTGCCTCGCAGCGTCAGTCGCTTCCGCCATTCCTTGTTTTTCTAGCATTGTAATTGGTACGGGGCTGCGGATGAACGCGGAAGTCCTAGGGGAAAGATCGCACGAAACGCTAAAAGGGCTGAATGAGATGAGCAGCAGAACGTGAACAGCGCTCTGAGAAATTCCGAAATTTGAATTCGAAACGAAACTGAAACTGAAACATATTTAGCGTGAGGCGTCGTATGCTAAAACTATCCTGTCGTAATTAATCATTTTTATTCGCGACACTTTGTAGCTAATTTATTATTACGACACGCCATCTCTCCAACTCCAGCGAACTAAAATTATTAAATAAAATATTTAAGTATCAGAATACCGAAAGAAACTCTCCCAGCTCGAGAGGTTAAGAAAAGGAGCAACGTGAGAACATCCACAGCCAACTGAGATATGTAGTGTAAAAATAAACCCAGGTGATGATAAGATATGAGGACAAGTGGGGAAGTTCTCACGGCATGAGGCAGCCGAGGTAATGCTCCGCTTTTTTTCCCAACGGCTCGTAGGACTGCAAACGGGGATTCAAATTTCCCTCGTTGGAGTCCTTCCTCACACGTTATAGGAGTGGAGTATCGCTTTTAAGTAGCAGTGAGGGCAGAGACGAGGATACGATCTCTTATTCCCCCAGTTACGAATCTTGCAAAGGCATTCGGGACATGCAAACTATGATGATTATTCGCAGATTAAAAGCGTTGTAACGGCTCGGCCCGTGCCAAGCGACACCAGTACGCATACTCATAAACCTGGGCACACTATCACACAGTCCTTCGGCATCGAGATACGGGAGTGTGGCATGCTCCTATCGTCTCCACGAAGCCAACTTAACAGTTCCTTCAACATTTTCATGCAATGCTAGATTCGCATTCGATACCTAATGCGAGGAACACGCCGGCAACGTCGAAGAACCCTTCCACGTCCAGCAACACGATCCGATCATTTACAAGGCTCCGAGCGCCAGACGACCCAGAGAAGGACCGACGCCTCCGCAATTACAACGAAAGCCCACATCCCAATGGCATTTAAGGAGAAATCGAGGCGAGGATGAAGTAGAGGACCGATTTCGTGGAGGCCCGTCAGCGACCCATGCCGAGGTGCATCATTTTCCTGTACCGGCTCGGCCCGTCCCAGAACCCCCTGAAACCAGACCGAAAACGCCTTCGAAAAGAGTATGGGTACCAAGAAGGAGCATTCGAAGCGTGACGTCATACGTGAGAAGCGCCAGCCAGTAGAGATGCGGCATGAAATCCCTCTTGAGATGGAACGGGAACCGCATCGGCTTACCTTGGTCCACCGGGAACGTCTCCAGCGGCTCCCCGTCGAAGTCGAACTCGGCCAAGATGCACTTGTCGAACCCTAGAATCACCCCCCGCTTTCGTTTCGGTATCGTTTAAACCCGAAGAGACAGGTGGCAAGGTGACAGACAGACCGACGAGCAGCGGGCAGGAAGAATATCCGTCGTAGAGGGGCTTCAGAGGCTTCCCTTCCATTTGGAGGAACAGGTTCATCTTCAACACGCGCAGCTGCTCGGCTGCAACGGACGAGGGAAAAATCACGCTCGAAATCGGACGATCGGGGTTGAAGAAATTTCCACGCTCGAAGAATGCAGGGACACGGAAAACCTCACAATCGCGGCGGCCGTCTTCGCAGTGGGGACGTTGGTGCAATCACCGACGCCGAAGATGTTGGGGTACCTTTTATGCTGGAGGGTGTTTCTGTCCACGTCCAAGTACCCTGACTGGTCCACCAACTTTTCGCACGCTCTCAGCACCTCTGGGGTGCTCATCGGGGGGGTCGCATGCAGCATCTCGTACTGAAATGTCGTTCAAAAACGAAAATCGATGTCGAGTTGAAATGCAAGCAGATGCCTGGTAGTTTGTCGGTGGGGCAATTGAATCGATGTTAAGTCTCAGACGAGGCAAGACATGGTTTGAATGACTTCCCAAAGATATTTCCCAATTTAATTGAAATTTAATTTGAAACGTTTCCGATATGTTGCCTATGTTGCTTTATGTTGCAAGTTGATGTACAATATTGAGAAAACATTGCTTCGATGTTTTCACTTGGAATGTTGTTGCGACACTTCTACGAACGTCATAGCAACATTTGCTATCAACATTGAGAGAATGTCGACACTCTCGGCATCGACAACGTAGCGACAACATTCTGATACAACATTGACTTAGAAGCTTTAGGGAATTGTAAAGTTGCCACGAGATGGAGATGTAGGTCTCGCTTTTCTCACAGTACACCAAAGTGTCCTTCTCTCTTTCCCTGGAATCGTCCCGCACAGGAATGTTTAGAACCATGCCATATGTCTCGCATTGTCTCATAGGAATCAATGAACACGGACACTTCATCACTTGTTATCCTCGTATTCGAGACAGATTCTTGGGGTCAAGATCAAAAAGCTCATGTTCCCAAAAAGAACCCTTTCGAAGAACTCGTTGATTACATCCTGCTGGACTATACAAGCGATGGTAGAGAGTCTGTGATCTCGTTACTTCATATCCTCACCCTGAGAACTAGATGAGGAAAAGAAGGACTGACTTCGTGGACACTCCATAGAACATTGCGGATGGACTTTTTCTGTAATGTGCCAAATTTAGCACATCCAGGGGAAGATCACCTCCAAAAATGGACTATGTCTTCTGCCTGTATATGATATCGATACTGTATCATGCATGGGTAGGGGTTATACCAGTACAGGCTTCGTCCTGTTGATGGGAATGTCTGGGTAGAGGGGTAAAGTATATGGTACGATATGATGAAATGAATAATTCAATATTGGTCGAATATCGGTCCAGTTCAGGACCAGTGAAGCCTATGCTTTTCCGTAATGCCAATATAGGCCCAAATTTGCGTAGGTTTTGCCTTTGAAAAACCTAGAGACAATTTAGTAACCACAAAGAATCCTAAATGTTGCTGATTTTCTGTTAGTTACCCAATTCTTCTTGGTACCAAATGTTATGCCAAAATATTTTTATAAAGCTCCTGTTCGATTACACTTCCCTGTTCCCTTTGTTCATATTTGTTCAGAAGTTATTCAAGAATGAAAGTGCGGTGTGACTTTTGAGACACCCTGCTGAAAGCACGACGCCATCATCTCCTTCGCTCCCAACTGTTCTCATCTTCTGATCTTATCTATCCTTGAGGGATTTTTATATACTCTGGCAAACATTCCCTAAACTATATAAATAGTAAACAGTTTAGAAAATAAACTACAAGAACAGTTTAAGGTAAATATTGGGTGACATGCTCCAGATTCGTTTCAACTTTAAACTGATTCGTTTTTATAATGGGCGTCTATGGAAATAAGTTTATTTCGGTTAAACTGATTCCCATAGGGGATCATTGTGAGATCAGATTAGTTTAACTTAGAGAAAGGATGATCCCAGGGGTGCAGGGGATGATCCGATGGCTCACGAAAGGTGAATACGGTGGGACTGACTCACCTGGTCGGTCTCTTCACATTCTTCGCATTGTTGCGACGCCGTGTCCGAACTAGGGGAAAGGCGGTGAGTCTGGGAGAGACTGCGATCATGGAGGCATAGAGGTCCTGTTTACCGTTGATGCGAAAGAAGACTATTACAATTACTTCCATTCAAGTTCTAAGTTCTTCCAACTGAATAGAGTAATATATTCGAGGCGCATATATTCGCAACTTACTGCCGGTCGTAAGAAACACATCGATCGCCTGTCTCAGATCACCGATTACGGGTAGAACAGGAAGACAGGCGTTTCCCTGAAGAATGAACTTACGGAAAGAGCACGGCTTATTAATATGTATAAGAAGTTGACTACACCTATCAGCCTGCACTCTTGGTGCAGGCTTGTTATTAGAGAGCAAAATCGCTAACTCCAGTTTCGCTCCCTTTGAGGAAATCGCTCACTCTTTTCTAAGAGTGTGGGCACAGTTACCGAGGCCTAGCGCCATTTTCTGTCCTCACCACTCATCAACTTGCTTTCGAAAAAGGTATAACTCAGGCGTTGAATTTGAAAAGAGAGGCCTCGGGTGGAGATGGGTATAAACGTCATCTTTGGCGTCCATTTCTCTCTCTGTCAGGCGTGAATATGTCTTGCTCTTATTCCTCAACGAAAGACATCTATTGAGGGCAGAGTGAAGTTCTTGTCCTTTGCTGCTTCTCGGGTCGTTTCTCTACCGGTCAAGTGGGGAAATCTCTCTGTACGCCAGGGTCAGTGTCGAACAAAGGAAATCGAAGCCGGATGGATTTACTTAGAAAAAGGGCCTCTCGGGAAAGAAAGGGGAGCTCAGACAATTGATCCGTGACTTCGACCGATTCCTTGAAGTCTATTTCTGCAAGAAACATCCTGGTCGCAACTGCTCGCTTCCCTTCAGGAATCTGTCAAGCGACAG
>CAJPEV010006337.1:0-10566 GCA_905338385.1 Darwinula stevensoni
GTTGGTGACTGGAATCCTCTCTTATCAAATGTATTTTCAAGCAGCGGACCTCCATTTTCTGTACTTTTATGTATGCATGATGAATTTTATTTTCTACACGAATTAAAGTGTATTTGAAATCCGAACCAAAGCGATAATCGGCACCTCGGCCACCTACACGCGACCGAGGCTGAAACTTTTTCTCTACACCACGCCTTGCTGCAACCGAGTTCAACTGGCTGCGAAATTGAATCGAGCACAGAAAAAGCATCGAAAACCATTCCGAACGAAATCGAAAATTGCCACCTCAACCTTCGTCCATCACGAAAGAATAACGCAATTTCTATGCACCAAGCCCTGATGAAACCGAGTTCACCTGGCTGCGAAATTGAATCGAGCACAGAAAAAGCATCCAAAACCATTCCGAACCAAAGCGAAAATCGCCACCTTCGCCAACTACACGCGACCGGGCTGAAACATTTTCTCTACACCACGCCCTGCTGCAACCGAGTTCAACTGGCTGCGAAATTGATTCGAGCGCAAAAAAAGCATCCACCTGACTATTCCGAACCAAAGCGAAAATCGCCACCTCCATCTCCGTCCATCACGAAAGAATAATGAAATTTCTATGCACCACGGCCTGCTGAAACCGAGTTCACCTACCTGCAAAACCGACTCGAAGCCAGAAAAAGCATTTAACACACCATTTTGAACCAATGCGAAAATCGCCATCTCAGCCACCTACACGCGAACGAGGTTGAACCTTTTTCTTAGGATCGTGAGCTAGTAAAACAGAGTTCATATGTTTGAATAAACGTCATTGAACAAAAAAAAATTCATTGACAACTCACTACCTCGCTGGTTAAAGCCAAGACAGGTCGCACGCACACTTTCGTCTCTAAGCCGTAAAACAATCTACTCACATTCGTCAGATCTACTCTGGCAGTACTGTACACAAATTGCTTATATGTTCCTTGATATCGATAATATTTTTAGGTTCCTTGATTTCATTCCCTCTCCAGTGCTAGTAGCATTTGTTTTGAAGGATAATTGCAAGGTTTGCATTGTCGCATCCTTTAAGAGTATTTAAAGGAATCCCCAGGCATAAATATTTCCTTTTATGAATTTCCAAAATGTCCACTTAGAAAAAAATCAATAGCTTCAATCGCCTGGAAGAAAACTATCCCTAGATATGCTTTTGTGTGCTGGCATCTCTTCTCCATAGATTCCTATCATGATTAAAGCGCTTGAAAAAATATGCCGTTCCAACAAAGAATCTGGCCTTAGATCTAACGCCACCTCCAACATTCACGTTAGATGGGGGGCTCTGACGGTCCATTTCTGCAAATAGAGGACCGTCAGGTCTCCTCATCTCTTGAGAATGAAAACAATGACGAAATCATCGCAGCACAAGACCGTGAGTGCTCATTGTTTAGAGACAGAAATTCTTCGTCAGAAGCTGAAGAGAGCACAGGCGCTACTGAGGCTAAGAAACATTTTTTCAGTTGAAGCAAAAGAGGAACAGCCGAAGACCTGCAAAGAAATGTGTCACTATGATTCAAAAACCCGTCAACAAAGGAGTATTCACAAATTCTCAATTGTGAAATAAGTTATCAAATGCAAGTATCCGCACATCCATCCATTGGCTATTAGGATCTTCATATCTACCAGAACTCCTTTAAACTGGGGAGCGTATCAAAATATCCAGCACCGATTCATCGAAAGTGGTTTCGCCGAAACTCGAAAGGTCGATTCATCAAATGGACGAAACACCAAATGTCGAATAAATTTGCCGAAATGATATTTCGTTTAAGCAAAATCTTTCCGATGAAATATGATTATCGTCGAAACATCAAATTATAGGGAAAAAAAACAATTTTAGACTTCATCACATGGATTTCATCACTAACGTCAAGGTCGAATAGTCAAATATGAAAGACAACGTTATGTTGCAGTCATTTCAACAGTGGAAACCCCACTTTAAAAAAAACTATTTTTTGATGGACCTGGATGGACAGTGCCGTAAGTACCCTGAAGAAGGAGACTCCATCGTATCTTTAGTTCATCTTTGTCACAGTCATATTCCGGCAACCAGGCTCAGTACATATGAATAATTTTTCCCTGAAGAATATCAATATCTCAGGTTCACTTTTTAACTTGATAACCTCTAGAGACTCTTGGAGTTTAATTAAGCTCCGGCTCAACGTTTTACATCAGCCTGACAAGTAGTGAACGACGACTTCAAGGAAATAAAAAAGTTGGATGCCGCTAGGAGCCCAATGCCTTACGGGCGTAGAATTATTGGGTTAACGCAAAAATCGAAATCCAACCGTGTTCATACTTTAGAAAGCTCAACGGTTTTTCGGTGCCTCCCTTTGTTTCTTCAGAAAGGACTGTATCTGAGATATGAGTATATGATGAGAAAATATTGTATATGAGAACTCATCCTGCCCTTGTGGATCCTTGATCACTACTAACTCGATTCAAATGCACAGCACGCTTCGGGATGTATCTACACCGTAGCCAGGGTACAAGTGACTCGGAAGATTAATCAAGACGGTCAAAATTAAGATAATAAAACCAGTATTTTTTCGGGTTTATAAGCCTTCGGTGACCTAAACCTTTCGATCTCCAGACACTTCTGTGAATGAATCCTTCGATGTATGGTCGCGTTCGCTCAACTGTCATTCGACAAAATGTCCATTCGTCGACATGAGTTTCGATTCTTCGATACCAACCCTTTAGATCAGGGGTTCTTAACCTGTGGTCCATGGACCCCCAGGGGGTCCATGGGGTAGGTCCAGGGGGTCTGTGCAGGGCTCATGGAAAATTAAATATATAATTGCAGGTAGCTCCCGAAAAACATCATTTATAGTCACAAAACCAGGTGTTCCAAAGTTTCTGATAACCGGGGGGAGGGGGGGGGGGTTTATGGGTAATACTTGAGGATCTGGGGGGTACGTAGGTGCAAAAAGGTTAAGAACTCCTTCTTTAGACTGAGATACCTAAAAAGGGGAAATGCAGTGAGATAAACCGGGATCGTTAAGAACGGAGTGAAAATATTGCGAATAATGGTGACTGAAAAAGGATTTTCATGACATTCCCACATTGGATCGGAGCGATCCCATGTGTAAGTGCTGTGTTAAGTAGACAGGGTAGCGAAGCGCGCCTTTGGCATGGGAAACCGACCAAGACCATGACATCGCGAAATCCGAAACTTGTGAAAATGTCCTCTACACCGAAAATCGCTTTCTTTTTGTGATGAGTTTTGTGAATTCGATGTCCGGCCATCTCACATCAGATCGGAGCTCTCATGAAAATCCTTTTTCCGTCACCATTATTCCCAATTTTTTCATTATAATTCCTAACGATCCCGGTTCATCCTCACTGCGTTTTCCCTGTTCAGGTATCTCAGTCTAAAAGAGTTATGGTAGGTAAGAAGATCCCAATAGCCAACGGATGGATATGCAAGTACTTGTAATTGATAACTTATTTCACAATTGAGTATTTGTGAATACTCCTTTGTGAACGAGTTTCTCTATCATAGAGATCTCAGACGACCGTTCCTTTTTTGCATCATCTAAGAGTAAATAATTTTCTCAGCTTCATTATCTCCTGTGCTCTCTTCTGCTTCTGACGAAGGATTTATACCTCTAAGTAATGCGCATTCATGGTCATCCGGTACGATGATTTCATGTCATTGTTTCCATTCTCAAGAGATGAGAAGACCTGCTGGTCCTCCGTTGGTTGAAATGAATCGTCAGGCCGTCAAATGGTAAAAAAAAAAAATTACGATAGACGCCAAACGTGAACGTGGGAGGTTGCGTTGGATCTAAGGCCAGATTCTCTGTTGGAACTGCACCTTTTTTTCAAGCACCTTATAGCATTTCGATCATGATAGGAATCTAAGGAGAAGGGAAGGAAGCAAACTAAAGCATATTTGGGGATAGATTTTCTTCCAAGCGACTGAAGCCATTCATTTTCTCTGTCTTGACATTTTGGAAATTTATGGAAGGAAATATTTCATGATAACCGAGTCCTATAAATATTCCTCGAGGATGCGACAATGCAATCATTGCCACTGTCCTACATAACAACTGCTGCTAAGAGAGTGAATGAAATAAAGGAAAGGATAAAGAATATCATCGAAATCAACGAACAGGTCGGCAATGTATGTACGATGCTGCCTAGGTGGCACTGACAAACGAGAGTAGAGGTATTACGGCTGTAAGAGACACGAGAAAGTGTGTGCGACCTGTTTTGGCCTTAAACAGCAAGGTACATCTAGCCCGGCTTTATAGTGGAACGTTTCGCTGACATGGTGGTTGGCCCCGGAACTACGCAGAACTGACCAATGGGATCATTGGATTGGAATGTCGCATGAAATATGGCTGCTTCTGGATCAAAGCACTGCGCCTACGCACAATGCCAGGAGAAATTTGGCCAAATGGAAATGTTCCGTTGCATCGGTTTCTCAAGGATCCGGAAAGGCGCGCATGTGCTTACCTAGGACTTTGCACTAGGCCAGGGGTGTCAAACTCAAATCGGTCGACGGGCCGTATTCCTTATCTTGCAGATGCCTGCGGGCCGCACCCATACTTTTTCACCGAAATTTGTTCTAACGGTCAATCCAAGCGGAAATTTCAAGAACAGACAGCGGGCCGGATGAACTACCTCCGCCGGCCGTATGTTTGACACCCCTGCACTAGGCCTATGGTCATGGCTTTAAATGTATGTAACAGGCGGATGAAGTACAATGCAAAGTAACCTCAATGACCTTAATGAAAAGGTAAGGCCCGAATGTTGAAACCTCCTTTAGTTAACGGTCCTTTAAGGAGAAAGCGGACTGTTGGTTATAAGCCTCTTTATCTTGGAATGCTCAAACCTCCTTTAACCCTTATACGCTCAGCGCGCCGATCCATCGGCGCGTCAGGTAATGGCCAGAACACTCAGGCAGCCGATCTATCGGCTCCGTCTAAATCATGCTCTTTTAGCTACATAAATGGCTCAAAGGTTGTTTTTGTTGTTTAGTTACATAAATGGCTCAAAATGCTTCCCTAAACAAAGGGGCTAACTGCAAAAGGTACGTATGCACTGTTTTACATAATGTGATGTAGTTCCGGACCAGAGAGCTCTCCATGCATAAAACTTATATCAAAATTTACAGAAAAATATTCTCTTTCTTACAGGCTTGGTGACAAGAAAAGAAGACCAAAAAGACTATTTTATTATTTTTTGCCTAAATTATGTAAATTTTACATTTCTATATTTAATTCTTTCAGTTTTTTATTTATTTATTTATAGTGTTAGCACTTGTAGGCTATTTTTGTTTAAATCTGCTGTTTATAGTGAATAAGTGTGAATTTTTCATATGTCTTTGACCAAAATTGTATTTTTGGTGAATTTTTGAAGTGAGACTTGTAAATTGAGCAAAATTCGCCTGAGTGTTTTAGGGCCAGGTACTTGGAAAATAGGCTGAATGCGAAAGGGTTAATCTTCCGCTAGCTAACAGTCCCCTTACGAAAAATCCCCCTGTAGTCCACCGGGGGACTATCCAAATCCTCCGGGGGATCCGCATGTGGACTGACAGTTAGCCATGTGGAATAGTGTGGACTTAATGTGGACTGTTGTGGACTGATGTGGACATAAGAATATCCCCGTGTGGACTCTATGTGGGTCCTCTTAATCCACATGTGGATCACATGCGGATTCATCCAAATCCTCCGGTGGACTTAGGGTAGTCCACATGTGTGGATTTTTCGTAAGGGTCCTTTAACTAAAGTGACTTTTAGCGAGAGGTATGAAAAGGCACGTCTTGGCATCACTGTGGATACTACTCTAGCGTATTTCTTCGTTTAAAGGACTAATTTGACGGGAAATGAGTCAATGCCACGTGGAGTGAACACGGATGGGTGAAGTTGATTCAGCGCAAGTGGGCTGAAGTGGTAAAACGTGCACTTTGGCAGAAAAGCGAAGTGAGGAGGGTTTCATTTTCCCGCGTTATTACTTGCTTCCCGACGGAAAACCAAACCTGGAGAACCAGCTCAGTTACGGATCAGTCATTTCACTGACCACTATGACACTGAGGTTACCTCCCTTCGCTATTTTGTAGTCATCCAACTTTTCAGCAAGCAAAAGCTGTCATGTCGATGACCTGCATAATCAGGGGATGGGAGGAAAGTAAAGCTTGTGGGATGCGAGATGCGCCATTCCTCGGGATTGGCCCACAAACTTGCCTACACTGCCATAAGAAGCCTCTCCTTTTTGTCTATGAATCCGTCAAATGCAAGCGCCGGAAGGAAACTGGCGGTGTTTGCCGGTGACTGACACCCCGACCCAGACTCCATGCTCCCAGACAATTGCTCATGTGCACATGAGCAATTGTCAAATTGGTTCCAAAGGAGAGTCGAGATGAAAACAGAATAGAAAAAGTGACAAAAAAAACCCAAAATCTAATTTTTTCCGATTAGCCACTTAAGGAATAGCAGATAGACATTCAGGGCTAGTATCTCGTTTGCACCCAGACATTCATAGTGGCTATAAAGTCTTGCAATCACTTCTGGGAAGAATAACTCCATTCCAATCATCCTCCAAATCATCCAAATTATATTAAATTCACAGGGTATACATGTTGAATCATGAAGATGTGAATGGAGTAGCAAAAAGGAGTGGCGCTACAGCTGGTCGATATGTGCCCCGTCTTGATCAAGAATGGAATTGCGACGCTTCAAATTTCTGGACGAGGCGGTGAACGGTGGACACATTGCAAGGACCCCGCCATAAGTTTCTTAGCCTCCAGAAGTCACGCAGATCTGCAGCAGCAGTTTATTCTGCCTGGTAGAAAAGTTTCGTGAGAAGCACTTTCTCCTTTGGAGTCATGTCGACCAATCATGAATCAACTCCTGTCTTCACCACAACGCAGATTGAGGCTGCCCTCTGTCTGTTGAAGTCTGGTACTGCTCCAGGCATCGATAACATCCCACCAGAATTCCTGAAACACCTTGGCCACCGGGCGAAGGGTTGGCTTGCTGAGCGGGTGCTGAGCGGGAATCGGATGCCCAAGATCTGGCACAAGGCGAAGGTGATCCAATTGCCAAAGCCTGACAAAGACCCTTGCTGTGCAGCGAGCTATCGATCAATCTCTTTGCTTAGCTTCTGCTATAAGTTGCTGGAACGGCACATCCTCCAACAAATCACACCGTTAGTGGACACCCAGCTAAGTGCTGATCAAGCCGGCTTCCGCCATGGCCGCAGCACCTGCGACCAGGTGCTGGCGTTTTCCACCTTCATCGAAAATGGGCTTCAGCGCAGACTGAAGACAGGTGCTGTTTTCCTCGACCTGACAGCAACTTATACCATATGGCACATCGATTTGTTAACCAAGCTGTTAAGGATGTTACCACGTTGGGTGGTCAAGTCGGTGGAGCTTTGCAACCGTCGATTTAGAGTTAGCATGGGGGACCGCGTCAGTTTCTGGAGGCTGCAACGCAACGGCTTACCCCAAGGCTCTGTACTTGCCCCTACTCTCTTCCACATCGTTAATGACATCTTTCCACATCCAATGACTAAAGGGCCATGACACTGACTGCGAAAAGCTGCGTTGCGACCACTGCGACCGTCGCAGTTCGTTGCAATCGGTCGCACTGGAGATGCGTGGGACCTTCGCAGACGATCGCAGTGCGCTTCGCAACGGAATCGGATGGGTCAATTCCTGTCGCATCTTCGCTGTGGTTCGTGCTGCGTATCTATTGGCTGCAAGTTATCAAATCCTTGGATACATGATATGAATAGTTTGGCGGCTCTTTTGGCGGAATGACTTCGACGGTAGATGATACCAATCATCACTATTGATTCTCCATGAGCGGGATACATAGTTATAGTAGATAAATATCCAAGCAAGGTCTCGATATCAATTATATTCCTGATTATTTTCCATTGCTTCAATTCATGAATTTTAATTTTAATTTTCTAAGTTCAGAAGTACTTGTTCTTCGAGTGCACGTATTCTCACGGACAGCAGAAAAACACTCTTTGTCTTCGGTGATAATATTTTCTACTGCACTCTTAGAAAAAAGTGAGCGATATCCGAGAAAGGGAGAGAAATTGGAATTAGCGATTTTACTCCCTAAAAAGGAGGAAGTGCAAACGATAACTACTCCTTTATAAGAGCAAAATCCATATCTTTTTTGAAGAGCGCGAAACGAATGAGGGAGAGTACCTTTCAAACTAGTGGGAAAAGTTAGTGGTTGTTCTCAGGAAAGAGAGAGGTGAGCGGAATTACTTCCTTTTTTTAGGGAGTAAAGCCGCTAACGCCAGTTTCGCTCCCTTTCGAGAAAATCGCTCACTCTTTTCTAAGAGTGTAGGATCTCGAATTCTTCCATCTGATGACGGTATCCGTGCACAGGACGTACCTACCTACAGTACCTACAAAAAAGTGTTGCAGCACGAGCTCTCAAATTGAACACAGCCATATTTGATTTGGCTCGGGAGCTCTGCGACCAGTGTGGATGATGCTTCGCAGACGGTCACAGTCAAGAAATGACCGCGAACTTCGCAGACTGTCGCAGTGTGGCTTTGTCGCAGCACTTCGCAGTCATCGGCCTTTACCCGTGACGAAATCACGCAAGTTCATCTTTGCGGACGACATCTGTCTTGGATTCCAATCGCACGACTTCTCCAACCTGGAAGTTACCTTGAACAAAGACCTGGCTTCTGTTACAAGCTACTGCCGACAATGGCGACTGCAACTAAGTACAACCAAGATCGTGTCTATTGTGTTCCACCTGCACCATGCCTCCGCCAGACGCGAACTCGCTATGAGCTTAAATGGCCAACAACTGCGACATGATCCAAACCCAGTGTACCTCGGTGTGACCCTGGATCGTACATTGACATTCCGACAACACCTGGAAAAGACAGCCTCAAGTGAAAACTCGGAACAACCTGCTCAGCAAACTAGCTGGCTCGACATGGGGAGTAGGAGCGCATACTCTGTGAACTACGGCCATGTCAATGTGTTACTCAGCTGCAGAATACTGCGCTCCGGACTGGGCACAGTCTTCGCACACTAGACTCATAGATGTACAGCTGAACACAACAATGCGTACCATCACTGGTGTATTAAGATCCACGCCCGTGCTATGGCTCTCCGTGCTGTCACATAGCCCCGCCACAACTACGCCATGAGGTTGTCGCAGCAAAGATTATGGCTTTTGTGAAAGCAAATCCTACCTTGCCTCATCACTCCGACCTCTTTGATCCACCAGCCCACTGCCTCACATCCCGGCACCCACTCTGGGCCATCTTACCAACAGATCAACCTATGCCAGTGGAGCAGCGCTGGTGCGAGGAGTGGTCCAAGTCGATGATGACTAATCACCAGATAGTTGACGACCCTACCGTCGAACCACCAGGCTTCCGCCTTCCAAGGAAACTGTGGTCCCTTCTAAATCGCTTCCGGACTGGTCATGGGCGTTGTGCGGCTAATGACTACCGACAGGGACTGCTTGATAGTCCACTGTGCGCATGCGGCAAGCCCCAAACAATGACGCATATAGTAGATGACTGCAAAATGACTTTCCTCCATGGTGGCATACGCACCCTGCACGCCGTTGGTGCTGATGCCATTACATGGTTGAACAAGCATGCCCTAGCCCCACCCACCAACCACCCGACTTCAATCCATGACAACACTTCGTTCGCATAGGCATTCGATAAATAAATAAAACAAAAATAAATGATGACCAATGCCGACCGACGAGCCAAAACACTCCTTTTATAGCGAGCACAATTAGATATATGATCGCCACGTGGTGGCAAATGCTAGTACTGTAGTCATTCTAATCCCCATGACTCCATACTTATACCATGTAAATTTCATGCAAATCGAATGCACTATTATGGAGTTACTTATCTCGAAGGTGATAGCAGAACTTTATAAATACCACGCATATCTTCAGGTCCGATCCGATCATCTCACTTGAATTCTTCCTCTTAACAATCGTACAACAAACATTCCAGATCAATCGCAACTGTCTTTTTGTGCTACCTTCATCTAATTTCGCGTAAACGATCATGAGGTCAAAGAAGTGAGCGATGAATTTCGATATTATACAAAGAGATGCCTTGCGCCTGCGTGTCGCAGGAGAATTAATGTGGCTTCCTCCTCCATTTCAAGAAACGCAGATTGTCCACAGATTGCATGATTCCTGGACTTCCAATGAGCCAATGATTATCCGAAGAAGAAACGCCAGTTATTAGGAGAAAATCCCCCGTTTAAGAGATAAAGTAGGCCCCAGACCTACTTTATCTTTTGGCCAGTTAGAGGACTTTTTTAACTGTCCGCTAAAGTTAGAGGAGGTTTGCGCATACGAAGATAAAGGAGCTTTAAGTTAGAAGTAGGTTGTGCATTCTAAAAAGGGCTCTTTAGCTCAAACCTCGTTTAAGGTACTATGGGAACATAAAAATCGACTCCCCTGGATCAAAATTCCGCTCTATAATTGTTGTAAGGAACCTCAAGAAAGGGCCTTGGAGCCGATTGCTGGCTCTCTCGGGTCACCCCCGGGGCCATGATCTGTGGTCAAAGGT
>CAJPEV010006338.1:0-10566 GCA_905338385.1 Darwinula stevensoni
TCATGCCTTAGACCTTGTGTAAAAAAGGTCGACTATAACGATGCAAGGGCGGCGTAACGGTATCGCCTTCGTAAGCCAAGCAATGTCATCAATCTCAGCAAATGCAGGTCTGGAACTTGGGGCCCGATCGAGAAATTTTGGATAGAAAAACGGTATGGTTACAACGCCGCCGAAGTCGACTTTCCTATCCCAGAGTAAGAGCTCCTGTGTCATACAGGTGGGATCCCATCGTTTTCACCCTCGGAAGTCGCTCTCCTTGGGAGGACGGGGTTCCGATTGATAAAGGGGTCGAGATCCCAATAAATATATGGGAGGAGATGTCATCCCGGCGAGGAAGTCATCCTTCCAGAGATGAAAGATGACTCCCAAGTGTAATACGCGGGGACGTTTTACACGTCCCTGCAGAAAGTTCGTATCGGACACCTCTAAGTATAGAGCGGGAGGTGTGCGTATAATGTCTCTCTCCCCTTCCCGTTGTTATGTTAGGGATGGCATGAAGAGATATCACCGAACGGCGTGGGTTCGTTGGTGCAGTTGTAGCACACTCAACCGGCAACCTGGAGGCCCTGGGTTCGAGCTCCATCGTTTCCTTTTCGTTCCCTTATGTCTCCGAACTCTTCCTCCATACCCCGGGCTATTAGGTTCTCAATAATAGATACGATTATCGCAGTGGCCGGGAAAAAAATGCAAGCCCAAGAGAGGGAGACGTACACTCGGAGGCAGGCAGAAAACTCTATGGGGAAAACACATGCGATCGCGCTGAACGCACGCGTCTGTCATGTGAGCGCGCTCGTGCTACCAAACACCGACCACGGCCACCACCACCACCACCACCACGGACCACAGTAGACTATATTTGATTAAATAGGTTAACCTTACGGGATGAAAATCCCGTTGCACAAAGAAACGATCATTTAGAGCAGCAGTGAGCAATCTGAGGTTCGAAGGGTTCTATAGGAANTTCCATATTCCTGTATTTGGACGAATAGCTAACGGATTTGATGGCACAATACAATTTGTAAAGACAATTGACTTCCGTACTTCTAGAATTTCTCTCTGCGGGAAAGGAAGCGTCCAGGAAAAGATTACGGTCGCAAGGCGTTATTTTATTTGTAAATCCTCGGACTACGTACATCGCCTAAATAATGCATGTCAGAAAATTATTGTCGTTTTAGATGCTTCTTGGACATTGGGTAAAATCGATGCATCATCGAACTTTCACTATACGCGGAGTGTCTAGGGCCAGCGGACTTCGCAGAGCACCCACTCCTGCTGAGGACAGGAGTAGTCGATCCACTTGCCGCTGAATGGTCTCCAAATCGAGATGCAATTTTCCACGGTACCACCATTAGGCTCTCCGCTATTCCAGAACGACGTGGACAGTGTTGTCCCTGTAGGGGAAAAAGCATGTGAAATCCAGCTGCTACGACAGCCATCCGATACTACACAATGCACATTTTAGTCCCACAAGATGGGTACAATGTCTCCACATTCTCAGGCTGGTGTTCGGCTCAATGGTAGACAGGAAAGTTCCACCTACCAAATAAACTTACTATCTCTATATTTGCATTATCGCAAATCCCGCATTACCGCGTTCCTGGGGCGGCTTCAGCCTTTTTCATGTTAGATTAAATGAAGTTTCTCATTCATTCGAACCTATATCGAACTTCAATAAACAGTGGGTGAGTCACCCTTCCAGTCGACCACTCATGGTTCCACATGGAAATGATCTAAGGAGTGGTTGCCTCATAGGAGTTGTAACCATTCTAGCCGATTCCAAGCAGCAGATTTTATTGGTTCACGTCCTTACCAGCTTCTCCGTTTGGCATTTCCTTTACCAAATTCCTCCCACTCTTTCAAATAGCGGAATAAGGACCGCTCCCACTGAACTTAAACTCAAAACGACGTAACCTTAAGTAAATGCTCCTTAGTAACACTACGCCGAGAAAGTGCAAGACCTACTGCCGTTGAGAGACGGAAAAACAATTATAGCCCGGTTTCCTTTTTTCCTCTATTGTCGATAAATGAAATCTTAAAAAAAACTTATAATTGACACTTTTCATTTCCTGTGACTCTTTCATCCTCTACACCTTCCCACAATCCACCTTTCTCCATGCTTAACAAGCCAACTGCCTGTTATAACACGTTTCACTCATGTGCTACGTGTCTGTGACCATCACAGGGTCACTTTGTCAAGTTCCGCAGCATAGATCATTCCGGGTAAAACAGAGTCAGTCTATTTCAATTTATTCCCCCGTCCCCAAAAAGTTAGTCTCTGCTTGGTATGCGCAATACTCCGTAGGTACTCTAAATTGGCGTGGGATTGGTAATGGTCATGTAGCGAGATTTTCAGTTCCATTTACTTAAGTAAATTCGCGTAGTTGGTCGAGGTGACGGGCGGTGGGCTCAAAGGGATTTAAAATGCACATGAAGGTAGCCTGTGGAAAAGCACTGAAGTATTTAAAGGCAATGAATGTGCGCATGGCCATGGGATATGGTCGCGACACTCTTGCCACACGCCTGCTCCCTGACTGGCATGGCGAAGAAAGAAGGTACCGCGGGATTATTGAATCAGCCCTACTGAATACGGATGCATGTCCTTTCAAGACTCGGCAACACCTCTACTATGCACAAAGTGGTCGCCCTTCCTCCTCTTTTAGCCTGAGTTTGCCTTTCAACGTTCACTTCGTCAAAGGTACTAAAGTTCGTTAGACTAGTACGGAATCTGGAACACATTTTTTTCCAGCTGATATTGCTACGTTCCCGCCGCATTGCCATAGCGGAAGCATTCGGTTCGTTACAGTAGTTAGAGTCGTTTACGTCCAGACCTTGAACCCCGGGCCTCGAGAAATTTTGGATAGAAAACCGGTATGGTTACAACGCCGCCGAAGTCGACTTTCCTATCCCAGAGTAAGAGCTCCTGTGTCATACAGGTGGGATCCCATCGTTTTCACCCTCGGAAGTCGCTCTCCTTGGGAGGACGGGGTTACGATTGATAAAGGGGTCGAGATCCCAATAAATATATGGGAGGAGATGTCATCCCGGTGAGGAAGTCAACCTTCCAGAGATGAAAGATGACTCCCAAGTGTAATACGCGGGGACGTTTTACACGTCCCTGCAGAAAGTTTGTATCGGACACCTCTAAGTATAGAGCGGGAGATGTGCGTATAATGTCTCTCTCCCCTTCCCGTTGTTATGTTAGGGATGGCATGAAGAGATATCACCGAACGGCGTGGGTTCGTTGGTGCAATTGTAGCACACTCAACCGGCAACCTGGAGGCCCTGGGTTCGAGCTCCATCATTCCTTTTCGTTCCCTTATGTCTCCGAACTCTTCCTCCATACCCCGGGCTATTAGGTTCTCGATAATAGATACGATAGTCGCAACGGCCGGAAAAAAATGCAAGCCCAAGAGAGGGAGACGTACACTCGGAGGCAGGCAGAAAACTCTATGGGGAAAACACATGCGATCGCGCTGAACGCAAGCGTCTGTCATGTGAGCGCGCGCGTGTTACCAAACACCGACCACGGGGTGGTGGTGGTGCCTGGTGTCATCTGATATAAACTAATTTATCCAATTGGAATGCCCTACTTTTAGGGCAACGTGTTTCTTTGCTAGTAAATCTCGTCGTCACTCGTTAGACTCCAAGCTTCCCAACTATAGGAAGCGTGAGCTTTGGTCTTCACATTACCTTTTTCGCCAAATAAAGAGGATTTAGGGTTAAAATTTAAATAAAAAGGAAGAAATCAAGAAAACACTTAAAATTTAGTTAATTCTGTATCCTGAGTTGGCGTTTGTTTTGTGCCCATTGTATTATTCTCAATACCAGTGATTTTAAAAAAATTAACGATTTTCTACAAAAGCCATATATTCGTGTTTCCTTTCCCATGCCAACTTACCCATAATAACAGCCAGTTTCTGATGAAAAGGAACCAGTGATGGGGTTAGGGTTTAGGTTAGGTGGTCTCGACTTGAAGAGTTTATGCACCGCTGATTTAGATCGCTGATTTGCTCAAAGGGGTGGTCGCGAAAGGGGTTTCAAAGTAACTTGATCTCATCGTTGCTACATAGGAAGTTCGACACAGGCTTCAGCACGTTTCTTAGCTTATCATGGTTATTGTTCCGAGATTCTGCTAACTAGCCGAAATCCATCGTGAGACTTAGGACACATGGCTCCATCGATCGGATTTCTTGGTATGTTCTCACCGTCATTCCATTTCCAGGCCCCTTCCTGCTGCGAGTCATCAATTCCTAACCACATTCCATTCGTCCCACCCATCTTAGGGTAGACGTACTGCCAGATCCAGTTGTGCCACGCTTGACCCTTGTCGTCCATGATCAGTCGTCCCATGCCGTCCGCCTTGCAAGTCGTTCGCGCCGTGGTGTAGTTCTGGATCACATTAGGGAACTTGATGAAGTGGATCTGATCGGTGATCATGGCGAAGGTGTAGTCTTTTGGGAAGAGTGCGTCTGCAAGGTACAATGAGAGTATGTATCGGGAACTGCCGGTGTGGATTGATCTAAATGTATCCTATCGCAGATGAGACAACTACGATGTCGTTTCTGGAAATCCTCGATGTACATTTCGTAGACAGGAGCCTCGGAAATTTCTTTCCGGAATCTTTAGATTAAACTTTGGAAAATCTGCATTTGGCAATGATTGACATACGACTATTCAAATATTCATAACAGGATATTCTCGACGATCAGAGCCATGAAAATGGGGAATGAAATATAAAGAACTTATTCATCCGCATGAACAGCGAAATGATTTTGCCTGAGATGTTTACCATCATAATAAATGGTAGAGGACATTCCAGCGGGATTAGCCTGAAGAATGGACGCATTGCCTCCCAATTGACAGGTGGTAGTGGTGGGTCTCGTCTCCAAGGAAAACAGCTTGCATTGGGGATTCCTTCGATAGCAAATGAAGAAAAGAAAATATTATGTTTTACGAACAGTGATATTCATTTGATGAAACTTTACCTAGTGCATGAATCGGCACAAGTGAAGACATCCACGCCGGTGCTGGTGAGGAGGGGATTTTGGATCGTTGCATTCGTATCAACGAGTTGCGTGAACATTTTCCCTGTGATATCCACATCCAATGCGGTCCCTCGAGAACACATCAGTAGTAAGCAGAGGAAGCGGGTCTGGGAAATGAACGTGTCTTTCACCGATGGCAATATGTATTGTATGCCTTACATTAGACTTTTTCCAGTACTTTTCTTTTAAGTGAGGCGCCAAGAGGGAATAGCTTCATTTCTTAGATTTTCATATACATTATAATCAGTTCAATTTTAAAATAATGAAGTTCCTTCACCATTCGAACTATCCCATCTGCTCCTTAACATGTCCAGAAACTCAATTATATTCCTATTTTAATTGTTTTCTGAGTTAGACAAGCAGAAACGCGGATTCCGGAACGTAACTTTAAAAAAAACGAGAGGACTTTGAAGTCTCTCATTCACAGTGAGAACAAGAACATATTCCATAAATAATAATTATGAGGAAAGAGAAAGGTTAATAAATTAAAAACATGAATGCAACTAAAAAGAAAAAGCTGACAAGAAAATACTTGAAATTCTTTATTTTGACCCTCACGACTCACGTCCTGCTTCATCCTTTCCAATGTCATAATGAACTTGTGCCAAAGGCCCATGTCCTCCAAGAATGACGTAATCTCCACGAGACTTCCGATGCAATTCCTTGGGGATCCTTACATTCCAGGTATAAACCGGATCTGTTGAAACGAGCGCACATCATGCATTCTAAGTTCTTAATAATGATGTGGGATGTAGAAAATCAACTGATGGCATGTCATTCTAGCTCTAGTTCAAGTAAAATTTCAGCAGAGCCAATTAAATTTCATTTCATTCTGCTCAAAATTCATATTTAAGTGCTCAGAAGGATGTATACTTTGCATCAATATGTCAAATTATTTCCTTAGGAATGCATATTAAAAGGAAATTTAAATATACGAGGGTGAATCAATTACTAAGGTATATAAATTTTCATTCAAAGAAAAGAACACTCACGGATATGAATATTTTATTGTTTTTAAACATTGTCTCACCCAAGTTCCATGCACTTATCCCAACGAGTCCCAAGTTTGGGAATCCCTAATTCGAACAAGGTTTTGGGTTGAATGGCGCCTACAACCGATGGCACCGTCATCGTCATAATGGAATCGCCTACATCTGACGTGATCTTCTGTAGCATGGAGTAGATGGAAGTCCGACTATGCCAGGACTGCGCTGTACTGGGGATTGCTATGAACAGTCCGGCTCAAAGCCAAAAAAGTTGCAATTGTTACTTGTGCTCTGTAGGGCTCCATTGTATCGTCCTGAGGAATTACTCTGTTGGATAGCAACAAACAGCGTTCATGAACAAGTAACGATTCATGGAGTGCCAGGGCCATGGCTAACACCCACACAATGCACTATAGCTTTCATTCCTGCTCGGCTATCCTCAAAAACTAGTCCTTCAACGTGCGCAGTGACTGCATCTGTTGACGCTTTCACAGGCCAGCCTGCACGTTGTTTGCTCGCGACAGTTGTTCGACCTTTCTTCAATTGTTCAAACATCTCATAAGCAACACTCTGCGTCATGCACCTGCCATCGTATTGCCTCAACTTACAGGCACCAATTTTGGTTCCTTTCACCTCTTCCAAGTTCAAAAATCTTATCATCAAGCCCTGTTTTTTTCCGAAGTGCTGCCATCCTCAAAGTACTGCAAATGATATTACGGTAGTGGTCCTGCAACAGTAACGACCTCGTCAGGTGCATAATATTTCTAGCCAAGTGTGGTCCAATTTCCATATTTTGTGCAATTGTGAAATACAAACAAACATTTTTCTTACTTATCGTTCCCCCGTCCTATAGCAGGACTATTCCGATGTTACATTTAGGGACTTCCGGCGTCTGGAGAGTCGATGACAATTCGAAATGCGCCGCCTAATTCGCTTGAAGTTACCAAAAATAACATCACTACGGCATCCACGTGATAAGGAGAAATAGGGTCCCTGAAGGCCCTTTTGGGTATCAACACGATACTGAGTGTGGGCATAAGTTTCTCGCCCCAAGAGATGGAATCACAACGGAGTGATACAATTCGTTATCAAAATATTTTTAATGCTGAATTTCATTCTATAAGAAACAGTCACATGAACTATGCGTTATGTTGGAAAGTGCTTATAGAAAGTGCTGAATCTGGTGCTTACAAGATAACTAACATCCTGCGGCCGCTGCGTTGGCCGTCTTGATGAATTTCACATTTCCGCCGATCGTTTGGAAATGTGGATATCAAGGCCAACAACTGGCTTCTGAAATAGGTCTTGGCGAATCATCTCAATGTAGTTATTTAATCCGTACAGAGATGGCGCCAGTGCAATTTTATCGCAGATTGTCCGCAGCAGGATGAAAGTTCGACAGTTTTTAGACGTGAAAAAAAATTATAGCAAAGTGTCCGAGGGCTTTGGAATGGTTTCTCTGGCCAGAAATTAATGCGGAAGATCATATGAGTCAGGTCAAAGGTCAACTCAAAAAAAATTTGTTTCATGAGTTGGACCATCTGCAGGAAATTACAAATCGAATGAGGTATTGTTGGGGGAAATCAGATGAGAAACTTAGGAGGAGTTCATCGGACAAAATCCCTGTCATATAGACATCCGCTGGTCGTTTTGTGTATACGACTACCATTAAAACATCCGAGCTGTGAGGGGTGAGTAACTTATGCCTCGAGAAGGCTCTGTCATTTTACGCAGTACCTCTTGCAGAAGAAAGAAGGAATCAATTCTTAGTTTTTTCTTTGGAGGGGGGGGCTGGTGGGTGGAACGTTTGGCCCCCTTCTCCTCGAAAAATCGCTCAAGTTTCAGGGAAACGGAAATACTGAAAACACAGTACCTTTTGTAACGCCATTGTTAAGACCACTATTGGGAAAAATATTTGTGGGATCCACCCCCCCCCCCTCTCACTATTCCGAGGGGATGTACACCAAATGGAGGAAGCTACATAGATATTAAGCAGTTAACCGAATCACGTAATTATGAAGGAGAGGTCGTAGGAAGGTGAGAATGGTCTCATTAATTGTCACGGTCTGTAGGCTTGCACAAAAATATAACATGTTTATTGATTTATTAATTAAATGGTAATAAACTTTTTTTTCCCGAAGCTACTTCTTTAGTGCTCTCTCTTGGATCAGACTACTCAGTCTCTTGAATAGAGATTCATTGCTTTCATTACATCTGATTATTATTTGAATTTCTCTTGCTGCTATTTAAAAACTATCCTGAATGAAAAGATTTCCGAAATGGTACCTGTGATATGTCAATCGCAAGCTCTTGTTGAGACGATTGCGTTGGTGCATATTTAATCTGAGAATTATGACAAAAAAAAACCAGAAGCAGTAATTTTAATGCTAAGAAAAGTGGGTTGTAGGTTGAGCTTGGATGGAGTGGCGTGCGCAAGCGCGTTCAACACGGGGGTAACCGCGTTGAACGGATGGTGAGAGTGTCCGTTTTCATTGAAAGGAGAGTCTTATGCCCTGTATTCCTCTAAAGAATAACTCAATCATCTGGATGCTAGACACTCAGTCTATTTCACCAATGATTATGGTTTTTCACTATAATTCCAAAAAAATAACCTCAGAGAAGATAGGATGAACACAGATCAAGCGAGCTGCAGTCTTTATGTTTGGCCGAAATGAGCGAGAAAGTGTACCTAATTTGGGGGACGATGGGTAAGTTGTTTTTAACATAATCGCGACCGAAGGCCGGAACCCTTTCCTTACCCAACTGACCCATTATTCCCCAAAATAGGTTGGCTTTCCCACTCTTTGGCCTTTGACACCGAAATGGGAAAAAATCCTTGAAGTCCACTAACCGTGCTAGTGCCATGAAAGGTCTCACCAAAGCACCGAAGACTAGACCAGAAGGGCTTACGAATACCTGACTATCATAGAATACAGTGCGCATGCCTGCGAACATAACACAGCTGACAGAAGCATTGGCCTGGGCCGAGTGGTTCACATCATTGCTTCAGAATGCCCACGTCAAACGTAACCAATATATTAACATATTAATATGACATACTCACACCTTAACTCTCTCGGCTGAAAAATGTATCAATGTAATCTAATCATACAGTATCTTCATGTGATATATCTCTTGCAACATTCTGCAGGTAGTCCACCTTGGAAGTCATCCCAACCCGAATTGTCACCCGCGAAGCATATCCTGCAGAACGCGGGTGTCATCTATGTGATACCGAAGTAATAGCCAACGTCCTCCGTCTGTCCGCCGCAGGTATGCACGGGTCAACTTCTTCGAACTCGACTCAATCGGCCCGGTTCGAATCGTGACCCTACTCGACCCGAGACTCGATTACGGGACCGAGCTTTGCCGACTCCATCCGCGGGTTGTGTCGTGCCGATAGGATCGGCCCGCAGCCCGCTTAGGGCTCTAAACTTCAGAACTCGAAGTCTCTTGGTTCGTCCCTTTTCTAAGCGACTCTGCTGGCCCTGCTAACTCTTGCGGCTATTCCATGACGTCACAATCGTGCTAGCCTGTTTTGTGCTCCATAGGTCACTACGTTCCGCCAGCCACTGTAAGCGGCTGGAGAAATAGACCCTCTGATAGCTTACTCGCTTACACCCATCAAGAAAATTATTGCGGACCGAGCTCCACGCCCGATCCGCGGGTCGGGTGGCCTCAATAGAGCTGATGCGCATCCCCTGCATGGCTCAAAATCATACTTCATCTTATGTCTGCGTGTTTGAAATTTAAACGACGTGTCTCACTTGAATGCTACGAGGCGAAAATCACTGAGACTGTGCGTACATGCAGTTGAGAGTTCTTTGATGACGTAACGCATACCATATTATTGACTCAAAGCGTGGCACTGCGAAATTCGAACGCAATATTTTATTGTAATTTCCCTTTCAACTATTTAAAAATTAGCCCTGAGTTATTTTATGCCAGTTGAAATTGTGTAACTCGTGAAGCCGATCTCGCGGGACGGGGGTTGTGGTCTAGTCTACATTATAATACGCAGTTACCCGAATTACCTACATAATCATTATGAAGAGGTCATGCGAAGGAGAATGACCACGTGTTAACTGTCACGGTCTGTAGGCTTACATAAAAAGTAACACACTATTTTAATAATGACTTTAACATTTCATTTTTTCCCCCGATGCTACTTCCTTAGTGCTCTTTCTTGGATTGGTGAAAACAGGTGAAAACTTTTTACAAGATCAACTTCCTTCAATCGACTCCAGCTTTCAGTGATGGTGAACTGTACGTTGCCTTTCTGCTGTGTCCTTAGTTAATCTTATGTTAAAGTGTTAGTCTTGAATAAGGACTTCCAAGGGAATTTCCCTTGTGATGAGACCACATGCACTTAGAACTTTCTCTAAAGGAAGTTTTGTAATTGAAGATTGACATTTTTGTATTTTCCATTGCAAACATATACGTTTTCTGTTTGCCTACTACTCTATTTATATTTTCTGTTACTGCTAATAATAAAATAGTTAAACATGAGTTCTTTATGTTTGTTTACATTTTTT
>CAJPEV010006339.1:0-10564 GCA_905338385.1 Darwinula stevensoni
GTTTGTTATTCGGATTGTTGGCATTCGCATTCGGGTTATTTCCGTTTTGCTTGTTCGGATTGTTCTGGTTGTTCTGTCGGTTCGGGTTATTATTGTTAGCCGGACGATTACTGTTGTTGGCCGGTTTAAGGTCGCGGTGAGTAATGTTATTCGCATGGAGATACGCCAAGCCATCAATTATTCCTTCCGCTAATTCTTCTGCTTCGGTATTGGTGATTGGCTTGTTTTTGAGCAAGTCGCCAAGCGTTCCACCCTCGGTATATTCCATTACGGCTACTTGGTAGTTGAGGTCGTGGCCGTGTATGTCTTTTGTTCCTGTGCTTACTTCATAGAGGTCGTAATATTCAATGAGGTTAGGGTGCTTGAGTTTTTTAATCTTCTTTACTTCATTCGTCAGGTCATATTTCTCACCGGCACTAGCAGTGGCTATTTTGAGGGCTACAAATTGTTCATCTTGTGTATCCCAAGCTTTGTACACATCACTAAACCCTCCTTTGCCTATTAGGTCAGCAGGGGCTTTATATTGGTAGCGTTTCTGAAATGCGGCAAGGGTTACTTCCATAGGTTTTAGCTGATTTGTATTATTTCAAAGGTATAATTGTCTTTGGTTTTCCCTTCACATTCCTGTAAAATAAGCGCTTTGATTTTTTCTAAAGCATACCCATTTTGAAAGTGTGATTTTATGAATTCATCTGTTACGTTTTCTAGCACTCCATCGGTACACAGAAAAAAGAAATCTCCTTCTTTTATATCCTCTCTAGGAATCGTATGTAGCGAACATTCTGTGGCATGGTTTGAACTCAAGGATTTTGTAATAATGTTTCCTTTAATGTGAGAAACATCTTCCCCTTTCTTTGCCAATTCATTTTTCAGGGAATGGTCTTCGGTCACAAAAAGAATTTCACCATTACGAATGTGATACAATCTACTATCGCCCATCCAACCAATGATAGCTTTTTCATTATCCAAAGCAAGCATTACTGCAGTGGTGGACATGCTTTTCATTTCGGGGTATTTGCCTACCATTTCCCGAAATTGGAATTGTGTGGATTTAAATGCGTTAGCTATATCTTCATTGCTTAAAGAGGTGTTTTTGAAATAATCAGAAAGGGAAGTGCAGGCCAATTTAGAAGCTATATCGCCATAGGCATTTCCGCCTACCCCATCGCAAACAATAAACAAATTACCATTGGCATAAAAAGCATCTTGGTTAGTGGGGCGTAAACCGCTATGGGTGTGGGTGATTATTTTCATTGGGTGAATATATCGAACTAGGACTTAGAAGTGAAACTTGTTAATATGGCAGGGGATTATTTTGAGTGGGTGAAGAGGTGGTAAAGAAGCTAATTGGAGTGTTTCGAGGTGACTCGAACCACGGGAGAAAAGGATTTCCACTTCCATCCGCCCGCGGCATTTGAGGTACATTCTAGAGTTTTTTTTATAAACGTCATTCCCGCACAGGCGGGAATCTCATCAATGGAGATAAGTGCAAACACAGATTCCCGCCTGCGCGGGAATGACGGCAATATGATGTTTGTTTGCTAAAATAATGTTTGAACTAGAATGCCCGTGAAGGATGCAGCGGAAAGCCCGCAGTGCCGCTGGAAGCGGCACGAGGACTTGCAGCGAAAAGCCTGACCGCAGTGCAACGGAGGGCACGCCCAAAACAAAAATACGTCACACATTTGTTGATGACCACCTCCTTGCCGACCATTTCGGAAGCAGGGAGGAAGCCTATTGGTAAGACGATCACAGGAGTTCGGAAAAAATATTTTCCGGCTTTTCGAACGAGCCTTCGAGGAGAAATCTCCTCTGATATTAAGGTGACGGTTACAATAATTTGAGGTATACGTAAATTCGCATCTTCCGAACACTTGGGGTTAGGCGACCAACAAAAACATAATACGTGTAAAACATATTCAGAACAACCTGTAAGACCTAGGCAGTGTGGACTCCAATGTAAAAAAGCGGACAACATATTTGATGTTGATTTGCTGAAAAATGTATTTACTGTATCACTCGCTCATTCATAAATACATACAACTTCTCTACCAAGAAGGTAAAGAACATCCATGCCGGAAAGTAATCTAAGCGTACTAATCCCAAAATGTGAAAGCCTGTGGTGTATTCCCAAGGGCAGCTTCCAGTGAGTGTTCGCAATAATAAACCGGAAAAAAATTCAATTACATATACAAATACGGTATAGATTAAAAGCCGAACAAAAAGCGGACGGTGTTTTATTTTATCAAAAAAGAAATAACCCAGCAGCGGAATGGATGCATAAATGAAAACCATCCAAACGTAGGTATATCCGGCCAATGCAATTAATGGTTTGCCACAATGAGGTTCTTGGTTGATTACACTCATGAGTGCCGTAAATACTACTTCCGTAGATAAGCCCATACAAGCAAATACATTCATCATGAAAAAGGTATGTAATCTGCGGTGTTGTGCAAATGGCATGGCAAAAAATTATGTGTGAAGCACTAATTGGCCTCACAATATACGGAAATTCTAAACGCTATTCTTCGCCAAATCCTTCTAAACCTCTACGGTCTTTTTTGGTGGGTCGGCCTTGTTTGCTCAATCGTTTGCCGGTATGATACACAAAGGCAGAGCGTTGCAGGCGTTTGTTTTTTTCTTCGTCAGACGTTAGATCAACATAGCATTTGATTGCTTCTTCGAATTGAACACGTGTATGGATAAGGCTCACCACCTGAATCAATTGCTTTGAACCGGCTTCGCGTTTAATTTCGTATTGATCGCCCACTTGCACTTGTCGCGATGCTTTTACATCTACTCCGTTCCATTTCACTTTCCCGTTGGCAATCGCATCGGAGGCCTGTGTGCGTGTTTTAAACAGACGAATCGCCCACAAGTATTTATCTAATCGTAATTTTTCGTTCGTTTCCATAGCTTATGAAATCAATACAAATAATCCGCCTACAATCATTGAAGCGCCTACAATTACTTTCCAAGTTAGCACTTCATGCAAAAAGATAGCCGATAAAATAATGGTTACCACAATACTTCCTTTATCAATAGCGGCAATGGACGATACGTTGCCAATTTTTATAGCGCGATAATAAAACAACCACGAGAGTGATGTTGTAATACCTGAAAGGATTAAGAACAGGGCATCGCGCGAGGTGAGCGAACTCATTTGTCCGTATTGCTTGAGTACAAACGAATTGATAATCACAAAAACAAATACCACGGCTGTTCGCACCACAAGGGCAATATCTCCACTCACATTTTTCAAACCGAATTTAGCTAACACTGATGTGAGTCCTGCGAAGAACATCGAAAGCAGCGCTAATACAACCCAGTTTTCCATTGTTGTTGTTTTGTATTTATCCCAAGAACGGATAGCGATAATCCACTGGAGAAACAAAGGTTTCTTTAATGGTTTGTGGTTGCACCCAACGCAACAAGTTAATCATAGAACCCGCTTTATCGTTGGTTCCTGAACCTCTTGCTCCGCCAAAAGGTTGTTGGCCTACCACAGCACCTGTTGGTTTATCGTTGATGTAGAAGTTACCCGCAGCATTTTGTAATTTCTTTGTGGCTAATTCAATCGCATAGCGATCGTTAGAAAGTATTGCTCCTGTTAACGCGTAAATCGAAGTGGAATCAACCAATTCCAATGTTTCTTCAAATTGGTTTTCATCGTACACATAAATAGTTAGCACCGGCCCGAATAGCTCTTCACACATGGTTACATATTTCGGATCTTTGGCAAGGATTACCGTTGGTTCAATAAAGTAGCCTTTTGATTTATCGTAATGACCTCCCATAATTACTTCTGCATTGCTGTCGGCTTTAGCATTATCAATGTATTTCGCCAATTTGTCGAACGATTTTTCGTCAATCACGGCATTGATGAAATTGCTGAAGTCCTCTGTAGGTCCCATTTTCATGGTTTTCAAGTCAGCCATCATCGATGTTTTTACCGTTTCCCAAATGTTCGATGGAACGTATGCACGCGATGCTGCAGAACATTTTTGTCCTTGGTATTCAAAAGCGCCACGCGATAGTGCAACAGACACTGCTTGCGGATCTGCTGAACGATGCGCAAGCACAAAATCTTTACCGCCTGTTTCGCCCACAATGCGCGGATACGACTTGTATAAATGGATATTGTTGCCAATGGTTTGCCATATATTTTGGAATACTTCGGTTGAACCCGTAAAGTGGATTCCGGCAAAATCGCGGTGACTGAAAATAACGTCAGCTGCATCCGGACCACTTGGGTAAATTAAATTGATAACGCCATCCGGTACGCCAGCTAAACGGAAAATTTTCATTAATACATGAGCAGAATAAACTTGAGTGTTCGATGGTTTCCAAACTACTACGTTGCCCATTAATGCACAGCTTGTAGGTAAATTACCTGCAATGGCGGTGAAGTTAAACGGAGTAAGTGCATACACAAAACCCTCTAATGGTCGCCATTCTGTGCGATTCCACATGCCTGCAGATGATTCGGGTTGCATGGCATAAATTTGTGTCATGAACTGCACATTGTAACGCAAGAAGTCGATGATTTCGCAAGCTGAATCTATCTCTGCTTGAAACGCATTTTTCGATTGGCCCAACATTGTCGCGGCATTCAATTCCGCACGATACGGACCGGCAATTAAATCTGCAGCTTTAAGAAATATGGAAGCACGTTGTTCCCAACTTAAATTCGCCCATGCTGATTTTGCTGCTAATGCTGCATCAATCGCTTGCGAAACATGTTGCTTTTCGCTTTTATAGTAATAGCCTAAAAGGTGTTGGTGATCGTGTGGCGGATGCAACGATTTTTTTTCTCCGTCACGCACTTCTTTCCCTCCAATATACATTGGAATATCGCGCACTTCGGCACGCATTGTTTTTAATTTCTCTTGTAGTTCAGCACGTTCAGGGCTTCCCGGTGCATATTGTTTTACCGGTTCGTTTTTGGCTACCGGTACATGATAAAATCCTTTCATAAAAATTGGTTTTGATTAGAAAGTAATAGTTGTGTTATTTCGGGAAAATCCATTTTACCAAATCGTTTCCGTTGGCATAAATCATTAATCCAAAAAGGAGTACCATGCCTACCATTTGGGCATACTCCAAAAATTTATCACTTGGTTTTCGGCCCGTAACCATTTCCACTACTGTGAAAAGCGCATGACCTCCATCTAATGCAGGAATTGGCAATAAATTCATAAAGGCCAATAAAATCGAAATAAAGGCTGTACTGTTCCAGAAAGCTAACCAGTTCCATGTATCAGGGTACAATTTCGAAATAGCTGCAAAGCCACCCAATTGTTTGTACCCTTTTAATTCAGGCGAGAAAATAATGCGGAATTGTTTCACATAATCTCTTAGAATATGCCATGAATGCCTAACTCCGGCCGGAAAGCAAGTCAGTAAATTGTATTCTTTCTTTTCTATTTTGAAGTAAGTAGTTATATCTTTTGCCGATACTTTCAATAAGCCATCATCGCCAATTTTTACTTTGCTAGCAATAGTATCGGTATTATTTCTCAACAATAGAATATCGATTTCTTTGTTTTTGTTGTGTTGCAAGATATTACCCATCTCGGCAAAGTATTGAATAGGTAGTCCCGCTAAGCCAATTACTTTGTCGCCTTTCTGCGCAATTTTCTGTAATGGAGACTCAGGTAAAATAGAATCTAAATCGCTTGGAAAAGCCAATTTCACGAAAGAAGTTTTGCCTTCGCCATTGATTATGGCCTTATACACCGACTCCGGAATATTGATGTCCATAGTTTTGCCTTCACGTTCGATGTGTAACACTTTGGCGTTATCTAACAACAAATCTTTCACCACCGGAATGGTAGCGTCTTCGAATTTTTTATTGTCGTAGCCTAAGAATTTATCGCCTGTTTTTAAACCAATGCTTTGTGCCAACGAATCGCAGACGAAGCCGTATTGTGCATTTTTCATTGGAATAGATTCTTCTCCGGTTTTCCATAAAATCATGGCGTAAATAAAGAAGGCCAAAAGGACGTTCACGATAATACCTCCCAACATAATAATCAAACGTTGGTAAGCAGGTTTCGAACGGAATTCATCAGGTTTTGGCGGTAATTTCATGGCTTCTTCGTCCATGCTTTCGTCAATCATTCCGGCAATTTTCACGTAGCCCCCAAATGGAAACCAACCTAAACCGTATTCTGTTTCACCAATTTGTTTTTTGTAAAGCGGGAAATTGAGTACACCTGGAAAAGGGAAAAGGAAATCGAAAAACAGGTAGAATTTTTCTACACGTGTTTTGAACCAACGGGCAGCAATAAAATGACCTAATTCGTGTAATGTAATTAGTATAGAGAGGCCAAGGAAAAGATAAAGTATTCGAATCATGATTTGTTTTTTAATGGATGCCTTTTTCGGAATGGTCCTAAGGTCTTTGACGTCTTATGTTATTTTAGTGAGCGAAAGTAAAAAGTTTAAGCAATAACGAACGGAATTAGCCCTTGGGCAATTTTGCGATCGTTGGCCAAACGGGGTACTTTATTTTGCCCGCCTAGCTTTCCCTCGCTTTTCATATATGCGGCAAAGGCGCTTTTTTGCAATTTTTGGATTTTCAAGCGGTCCAAAATGTTGCCTTCCCGTAAGTCGAAATAGTAACTATTTTTCGTTTGTAAGTGTTTGTCCACTTTTTCTGCGAAAGCTTCCAAATCCATTGGCTCTTGATCGAATTCCACAAACCATTCGTGGAACGACTTGCCTTGTTCCGGACTTACATTCGGTGCCACAGTGAATTCCATAATCGATATGGCTTCTTCTTCAGCTGCTTTCAGAATGGCATATTCCACCTCTTCGCCAATCACATGTTCGCCAAAAGCGGAAATAAAGTGTTTGGTTCTGCCCGTAACCACAATGCGGAAAGGTTCCAGCGAAACAAATTTCACCGTATCGCCAATATTATAGCCCCACAAACCCGCATTGGTATTGAGGATAATGGCATAGTTTACATTCAATTCTACCTGAGCCAAGTAAATACGCTCCGGATTTTCGTTGAAAATTTCATCAGCTTTCACAAATTCATAGAAAATACCGCCATTCACATTCAGCAACAACCCTTTTTCTTTTTGCGAATCCTGGAATGCAATAAATCCCTCGGAAGCCGGATAGGTTTCAATGGAATCCACTTTTCCGCCAATGAGCGATTCAATCTTGGCGCGATAAGGTTCATAATTCACGCCACCAAAGGCGAACACAGAGAAATTCGGGAAGATTTCACGAATCGTTTGCTTTCCCGATTTCGCAATCAATTTTTCAAAATACATCACTACCCAAGGCGGAATACCGCTAATGAGCGACATGTTCTCATTCACCGTTTCTTCTACAATGGCATCCACTTTTGTTTCCCAATCTTCGATGCAATTTGTTGCATAAGATGGTTTGCGATTCGCATTCAAATAAGCCGGCACATGGTGATACACAATGCCCGATAGTCGTCCGGATGGAATCGCACCATGTTGATCCAACTCTGGTGAACCTTGCAAGAAAATCATTTTATAGTCGAAGAAATCAGCTTTGCCGGTTTCATGCGTGTAGGCTAAAAGTGCATTTCGTGCTGCACGAATTTGTTCCGCAATCGATTCATCGGTAAGTGGAATATATTTTGTGCCGGAGGTTGTGCCGCTCGATTTACAAAAATAAGTAGGTTGCCCAGGCCATAACACATCGTGTTCACCGGCTGTAATACGTTCTATATAGTCTTTCAAGCCTTCGTAATCTCGGATAGGGACTTGCTTTTTAAAATCTTCGTAAGTGTTGATCGATAAGAACTGGTGCTTTTTGCCGAAGGCCGTTCGTGCTCCTTTTTTAATCAATTGCCGAAGCAACTGTTGTTGCACATAAACGCCTTCTGTTTGCTCCTTATAAATCGAAGGCACAATTACAGCTGCGGCCATTTTTGCCAGAAAAGATTTTAATCCCATAAACGCAAAGATAGGTTTCTGATTTAAAGCTAAAATTCTGAAGATAGAATGCCGTTATTTTTAGGATTAATAATGTATTTTGGAAAAACTAAAAAAAGATCATGAATGCTGCATTACTCTTCAAAACGGCCAATGCCTTTGTCATTCCGGGGTGGCTGTTGTTATTGCTCGTGCCGAATTGGAAGTACACGCTACCGCTGATTCGCTATGGAATGGTGTTAGTGATGGCGACATTTTATGCGTATTTGATATTGAGTTCCATTTCGGGCTTTAATGGTGAGAGTTTCAGTACGTTAGAAAATGTGAAGCATTTGTTTCAAAATGATGATGCTGTTTTGGCGGGGTGGATTCATTACTTAGCCTTCGATTTGTTGATAGGAACACATATTGTTGAGCAAGCAAAATTGTATCAAGTGCCGCGTTGGTTATATGTGTTTGCTTTGCCGCTCACCTTTATGTTTGGACCGATGGGATATTTATTATTCGTGGTAATGAAATCGGTTAAAGGATTAACTGCCCAAAACCAGAACCAATGATGCAGTATGTTGCTTTGATTACAGGATGGGCTTTCTTTTACGCCATGCATAGTGTTTTAGCGTTAGATAGCATGAAAGCATTCGTAAAAAATTTATTCCAATCGTATTTTCCATATTATAGAATAGGCTATAATGTGTTTAGTGTATTGTTATTTGTAGTATTGGTGTATTATCAGTTTTCGCTATCCCAAGAAATACTTATTGCAAAAAGTATTGTGCTTGAAATAGCTGGTGCTATTGTGTTTCTGTTAGGTGTTATTGTTTTGAATGTCGCATTTTCATCGTTTAATAAGCGCGAGTTTATGGGCTTGGAACAGTTAGATGAAATTAAACAGCCAACAGTTATAGCTGAAAAGAAACTAGTGAAAACAGGTTTGTACGGCTACGTTCGACATCCTTTATATTTTGGTGTAATACTTATGTTGTTAGGCGCAGTTTTATTTTTACCGAATCTACCAATGTTATTATTTGTAGCTGTTTCCTTGGTGTATTTGCCGATAGGGGTAACACTTGAGGAACGAAAATTAGTAGCTGAGTTTGGAGCGCAGTATCAAACCTATCAGCGGGAAGTGAAAATGTTGTTTCCGTATGTGTTTTAATTTGAGACAATGCAAATGTTTAAAATCGTTATACTATTTTTTGTGGTTTATATGTTGCCACAAGCTATTGGTCGATATTTGGCTAACAAATACCAACAACCTAGCATAAGAAGAGTTGTGTTTGTCGTTCATGTATTATTGTATTTTATAGTGGTTTATCTGTCTTTTCTTTCAACGAAAGTCAGTATGGATGCTTCTGCTAAAACGCGTTGCGGTAATTGGATGCTAGTTTATTTTGGAGCAGTTGTAATTAGTGTTTCTATTCCATTAACCTATGTGCTACTTCCATTGTTTAAGAAGTTTCGGTAACTACATTCCTATTGCTAATTTGAAATGCTTTAGTTTTAATAATGACACGAAAAGAGTTTAATCGGTTTTTACTATTACTTGGGGGAGGTTCAATCGTATCCCCAACATTAAAAGCGTTTCCTATAAATACATTTGTTTCACAACGGCCTCCTTTAGCCCAACGGAAATTCAAAAGCGAATCGGTGGAGAAACTAATAACCGAAATCAAATCTAATTGCAAAGACGAGGAGTTAGGATGGTTGATCGAAAATTGTTTCCCAAATACATTGGATACCACTGTGTTTTTTGAGATGAAAGATGGCTTGCCCGATACTTATGTGATTACCGGGGATATCGATGCTATGTGGCTTCGCGACTCCTCCGCGCAAGTAAATCCATACTTGCCTTTGTGTGCTGAAGATAAGCCGCTATCGCTGATGATTGAAGGGTTAATTAGACGGCAAACGCAATGTGTTTTGCTCGATCCCTATGCCAATGCATTCTACAAAGACAGCAACCGAAAAAGTGGATGGCGAACCGACAAAACGGAGATGAAACCCGGTGTACACGAGCGCAAATGGGAGTTAGACTCGTTATGCTATTGCATTCGATTAGCCTATCAATATTGGAAGGTAACAGGGAATACCGCTATGTTTGATGCTACATGGGAAAGCGCCATGCGGTTGGCGGTGGATACCATGAAGGAACAACAACGCAAAACAAGTAAGGGCAATTATCATTTTCAACGTAAACATGTGCGCCATACCGATACACAAGCCGGTGGAGGCTATGGACATCCTTGGAAGCCAACTGGCATGATTTGTTCAGCGTTTAGAAACAGCGATGATGCCACGGAGTATTTGTTCAATATTCCCGAGAATTTATTTGTTGTTGCGGCACTTCGTCAATTGGCAGAATTGCTAACTGTACTGAAAAGTAGTACAGCATTGGCGAGTGAGTGTTTGAATTTAGCGAATGAAGTAGAGCAGGCAGTACAAGCACACGGCATTGTCAATCACGAAAAATTCGGGAGAATCTACGCCTACGAGTGTGATGGTTTAGGTCATTATGTTTTGATTGAAGATGCAGGTATTCCGGGTTTAGTAACCATCCCTTATTTGGGTTACGGTGAGGTAGTAGATGAGTTGTATCAACGCAGTCGGAAATTCGCTTTAAGCGATAGTAATCCATATTT
>CAJPEV010006341.1:0-10561 GCA_905338385.1 Darwinula stevensoni
ATATGGCCATCGGCAACCATCTGAACGACCTCGGCTATCGGAAAGTTTACTCGACGTGGGTCCCTCATCGGCTCGGCGACTCTGACAAAGCAAGCCGTGTCGGTGTCTGCGAATCACTGCCCCTTCGTCCGCACAGAAAGGACCTTCTGTAGGAAATCGTTACTGGAGATGAGAGCTAGGTCCTCTACGTCAACCATACTTCGCAAGAGTCAGTGGCTTCCACGAGGAGGATTGCCGCCACCTGAACCGAAACCAGGGTTCCACGAGAAGAGGTTCTTCTCTGCTGTCGGTGGGATTCAGAAGGAATGTTGTACTATGAGCTCCAGCCAACCGGTACCACCGTGACTGCCGTCGTCTACGCTCCCCATTTATTCTGCCGCACGCGTTATCCCTATGCACCCTTGTGCATTAGAGGCTAATGTGTATGGTATTCCGGGATACTCCGCTTAGTACGATGAACAGGTTTTTATAGTTAAGGTGTCAATCGAAAGCCCATGACCTGGAAGCGATAATAGTTGGCTCACAATACAGGGAAAGCACCCAGGAAGACCGGAGGACCCAGATAAACGTTGTTCATCTGGGTACTCCTGTCTTTCTGCGCGACAGTGGCATGCACGGGTTGGCTTTTCCGAGTTGAAACTCGGTCGACCCGATCCGAAAAGTAACCCGCACCAGACCCGTAACGCGATCGTCGACCAAGCTTTGCAGCTCTCAGCCGCAAATCTTGTTGAACTGACGTTGCCGGCCTGAAGCACGCTTAGGCATCAGGTTTCGAATGACGTATTTGCCCCAAGAAGGGGTGGAGGGACCCTCGCAGATCTGCGCAGACACGCTTTTTCGCGTGGATCGCTTCAGAATGAAAGTCAATTTGTGTAAGAAGGCAAGGTGGCGAAACGTGCTAGATCGTGTATATATATATACTATCGAGTTTGTTTGCCCGAAGGGCAAACAAATCCGCTATGGTCGCGCCTTCGGCGCTCTATTACCTTGAATAGTGATTATTTCATTTATTCTTTTCGAAATAGCAAACATGTATTTGAAGTGCGGCCCCATTGAAATACGTGACATATGGAGTCGAAACTCTTGAGTTTTTATCAAAATCATTACCTCTATGATTATATGTGTGCCTAACCTGCAATCTTTCCTTGTGTCCCTTTTTCTAAGGGTGGAGAATACATTTTGAAATACTTCCCTCCAACAATCGACGCTAAGGAGACATATGTCAAAATTAGGAGTTTTCCTCTACTCAGCCATCAAATAGGTACTTCTGAAAGTAGTTTAAATTTTCTGCCTATGGATAAAAAAATGAGGAAAATGGGACTGCAAGAAGTGGTCTAATGGGCTTTAAATATTTTTTTTTCTTTTGAAATGTAGATTCATGGAACTCCATGCCACCCAGTTTCAGCCTTATACGTTTCCTCTTTTTGCTGGCGGGAAAAAAATGTATTTGGAAAAGCGACCCACCCAAAAGCTGTGCTCTGAGGAGACATGAAAAAAGCTGAATTTTTCATTAAATCAACATCACTTCAGTGATGCGTGCGCCAGCAACTTTTCTATGTCTGCCCGATGAACTACATGCCAACAAAGTTTCAATATTATACGTTTGACCTTTTCGCTGTTGAAAAAACATGCTTGGAAAAGCCGACCCACCCAAAAGATATGCCCGGAGGGGATGCCCCATGAAATCTGAATACTCTCTCAGCTTAGTAATGTCATGTCAGTTATACGTCTGCTAAGTTTCACCTTTCCATTTCTGTTCAATACGCCGCGACAAAATTTTTTTTAAACATCGCCCCTCGAAAAAAATTCCCCCAGGGGATGTATCGAGACTTAACATTTTCCTTTAACTCCATGTCTCAGTAGTAACATTCCTGCAAAGTTTCAGCTTTCCGTGTTCATCAGTTTAACTGATGCAAAAAAATTATTGGAAAACATCTCCGTTTGAAATTTGTGCCCCAGGGCATTTACTTCCAAAGTCTGAATTTTTCTGCACACAGCATCCCAAAACATAAGCCACTTCAGAGTTTTAACGCTAAGATGGCTAATATTAAAACAATGTAGGCCTGAGCAATCGTCCAAGGGTTGGATATAAGCTTGCTGAGTCATTGCCATTAGGGCAAGTACCGCCAATGTCGAACTGTATTTGTAGTATGCAAGCCAACAGCTATTTATTTTCCATCCCGTTTCCTTTGAGGATGAGTGTGGATAAGAGTAGTATTGGCCTAAGGGTCCAGCCATGGGGTAGGCCTAGGCCTGCGAAATTTGTCCCCAGGGCGTGTACACCCCCCCTCCCTCCCTCCCTCCGAAGTCTGAATTCCTCTAGAGCAGGGGTGCCCAAAGTGGATGTTCCCTAAGGCACTTTGTGTGCTGGATGCGGCCCGCGGGCCGCACTTTGGGCACCACTGCTCTAGAGTGAACAACGTAGCAATAACACACACTTCCTTCAATGACTGAGGAGGAAGGAACGTTTTCATGAGAAAGGCGTAAGCCTACATCTCCATCTGGGGGAGAGGGGCTAGGAAGCAGACACATAAGCTCATTACTTCTGAGTTTCAAAGCGATCATTCCATTTCGACTGTAGGGAACTTTGTCGTTAATTTTATATTCTGGCGAAAGGACTCTATGGCAGTAACTTTTTCAAACTCTAATGGTTCTATACAGTTGTCAATGAAGAAACCGTATAAACCATATATGCAGCCTTCCCATTTTGTTGAAGTGTGAGCATTGGCCTAATCGTCCTTAAATGGATTAGACATAGGCACCTTACATCAAAATGTCATCCTGAATGTCAATGGAACATCTTATACTGTTTCCCTGCCAGAAAAATAAATAGAACCCATTCACATCTGCAAGCGTACCACGCGTCAACTCGTGCCATTCTCTTCACCAATGATCCAACGGCATAGCTCGAACACCTAGCGCGTCAGGTTAAGACAAAAGGATGCTCGGTAAGATGGACCGAGAAGTTCCTCTATGCGAATGGGTCGGGCAAGATTCGAGTAGGCCTCTGCGTCTGCCCAAGGGTTACCTATTGGCCTGCTGAGTCAATCACCTCACTGCACGTACCTTCCATGTCAAACTTCATCGAAGGTGTGGAATGATGCAGCTATTTATTTTATCTCCTGCTTCCATGAAGGAAGAAAATGTATGAGAGTGGTATTAGCCTAAGCATCCATCCATGGGTTGAGCCTAGGCCTGCGAAATCAGTCCCCCAACCCCTCCCCCAAAACGTGCCCCCAGGGAATGGACAGCTATTTATTTTATCTCCTGCTTCCATGAAGGAAGAAAATGTATGAGAGTGGTATTACCCTAAGCATCCATCCATGGGTTGAGCCTAGGCCTGCGAAATCAGTCCCCCAACCCCTCCCCCAAAACGTGCACCCAGGGCATGGACCCCCAAAGTTGGGTATTCGAAGTTAGACTTTCTCTGGAATCGACAACCCATCAGCTACTCACGTTCCTTCCTTTGTTGTTGGAGGCAAGGGGAGCCTGAGAATGGCTTAGGCCTAAGCGTCCGTCTGAGGGTTAGACCTAGGCTTACAAAATGAGACCCCCTGGAATGAGCCCCCAGGGCACTTACCCCCAAAGTTGGAATTTTTCTGTAGTCAGCAATCTAACAGCAATATGTGTACCAAGTTTCAGCCTCTCATCATGTCTAGAACATGGTTAGAATTAGCGTCAACTGGAGTCAGCAATCTAACAGCAATGTGCGTACCAAGTTTCAGCCTCTCATCATGTCTAGAACATGGTTATAATTAGCGTCAGTCAGTCAGTCAGTCAGTCAGTCAGTCACGATCGTCTATATATATTAGAAGTATTTATATCTTCCCTTTTCCCGACCTTCCCTCTCCCTTCATAAAATATGAAGTCTCTCAATCATCTCACTTGACAAGTGGTAATCCCTTTTACGGCGGTCCTTGGAGGTAGTAGGCAATGCCGCTACCCAAGGATTCAGGATGTAGGCAATATGAGCCCTTTTTGGAACGCAGAGACGTAAACTATAAAAGTGGCAATTTGGATGCAAGACACAGCCCATTTATATGAAAACTCAGCGCCCAAATCACTTTGGGCATCGACACGGAAATATGCATTTTGATGTTGAATGCTTCATTACAATTTTTCTTCCGTCTGTACATACGTACTGCTAAATATGGTATGGAAGAGGAGTGCTGATTCCTCGTGGAGTCAGTGGCTGTCATTATAAAAATTGCATGCAGAAAGAGAAGCTAATTGCTGTGTGATTTTGTGGAACTAAGGGAAATACTTGAAGCACTGTAAATAGCTGCTACCCTATTATATAAGAGATGATGGTCAAATATTTAACTTACCGTACTCGGGCTATCCACAGTTACATTTCTGGCGAAGTCCGGAGGTATAACTCTCCCGTCCTGCCAATGGTGATATTCATAATATTGAGAAAAGTTCATGCTTTAGTAGTGAGACAAAGAACTGATACTGATAATTTCTGGTAAGCATACTTGAGAAGGGATCCCAGCTTGGTTTGTTAACTTGGGCATGCGGTTCATGTCGTGTGTTCTGGACGGAGAGTTTCGAAACCGGGATTAAGCAAGGATATACAATATCTTACTAAATGTATTCCTTACTTGACTCAATCACAGACTTACGCAGGTATGTTGTATGGATGTGAATATTTCCATGGTTGCAGGTTCTCGACATTGGTTGGTGATTGGACTCGCTATTCAGAGAACAGATCATGCAATGATGGCAACACTGCGAGGAGAGCATCAGGAAAATAATAATGTGTCCTTACTTGAGGATAGGAAGTAGAATTTACTGCCACGGCGCCAAATTCTGGATATCTGACGAAATAAGTGAGAGACTCATGAACCAAGGTTTCACAACAAACTTCATTTTTAGTCAGCTTTTTTCGTGATTCACTTCTTGCAGGGCTTACCCATACGCAGGGTATTGGTTAAAACTCAGGGGCTGAACATAGACATGAGGCCTAGGAGGAACGCTTTGTTGGATACCGACTGTTCGAAAAGTTTCTGGTGGCGGACTTGGGAGGGGTGGAGAACAATTCCCTTCATCGTGTTGCATCTCATTGGATCTCACATTTTGGTACTGAATGTGAGCTGTCCCTTGTCTTGAATTCTGTTGGCTCATCTCGAGAGGCGAAAACCCTTCATTCACAAATGAGTCACTTCAAACGAGCACACCTGTAATAGCATAACTTATTATACGCACACATGAAGTAACTGATGAGAACATTTTCCCTGATTGAAATGATATCGTAAAAACGTCACACTTCGCTTCACAAACGGTACTTAAAAGCAGGAATAACCCTCATAGAAAGTTGTTTGTGAATTGTCCTGACAGGTGAGCTGAACCGGCATGTGGGATGGTTCCCCATCCCAAGATCATGAAGGGCTGGTTATTCGGACGCAAAATTCTAAAAGCATGAGTGAGACAATCACTACCTAACGAAGAGGCGTCCAGGATTGCTAAGCACTTTGCTGTTATCAGGTTGTTCCTGCCACGACGGCCTAGGTAGAGAGAATAAATATAAAGATAATAAACAGAAAATCACGGAGCAACTGCAACCTGGAGGATAGAGGCGAGCGAACCGCTGATGGAGAATCCCTGTTCTTCAGCGAAACAATTCTAGAAGGAAAACATCTTTGGATGACATGATAAAAGAAGTCCGATCGGGAAATAACGTGGAGAAATAGTATTGGCTAATCAACGCATTCAGGGAAGTTAGGGAATCTTACGAATTGTTGTCCATTTTCTTGACATTTTTTTAAAGGGAATTTTACCCACCTGGAAAGTTTTTTAAAAAAACATAATTCTAACAAAAACTATTGACAAGTCCTAAATTTCAACTATTACGTTTCATACGAGAGTAAGTCAGAAAGTCAGGTTCCCTATTTAACTTATTCGGAGGGCAGGTAATTATACCGAAGACAATACGCAGCAGGTGTCCCATTATACGTTTATTATTTTTCCCCGTAGTCACCAGACATATTGAGACATTTGTCGAAACGGTCGATCAGCTTATCGAAGTCCTGCCGATAGAAGGACGCGTAAAGGTTCCTGAAACCACTTCGTGACTTTCTCTTTGACGGCGTCATAGGATGAAAAACGTCGTCCTCGGAGATGCTTCTTCAGCTTCCCAAACAAGTGAAATTCCGACGGCGCCAGGACCGGCCTGTAGGGTGGGTGGTGAACAGTTTCCCATCGTCAGGTGCTGAGAAGGTCCATCGTGGAACGAGCAGTATGCGGGCGGGCATCATCGTCAATAAAAGCATTCCCTGTGACAGCAGTCCAGGCCGGTTCTGTCGAACCGCTTGTTTCAATCGTGTCAACGTCAACTAATACGCTGCGGCATTCACAGTCTCACCACGTGGAGTGAAATCGATGAGAATGATCCCGTGAACGTCCCAAAAGATGGTTGCCATCACCTTTTCAGCACTTGGCGTTGTCTCGAACTTATTTCTAATCGGGAACCGAGGCGCTTCCATGTCATTGATTCCATCTTTTTTCTGGAGTATAGTGGTGCACTCATGTCTCATCGCTGGTGATGATGCGGCACAATAAGTCGTCGCATTCTTTTGCTTATCGCTAAAGGTTTTCGAGCAACGCTGTTATGCGTTCCTGCTTGTGACCGTCGGACAATTGTTTCGGCACCCATCTGTTGCAGACTTTCCAAATAGCCTATAGACGGTCGTGCACAATGTGCCAGACACAGCCGTGTGAAAGTTTGAAAGACTGCTCCAAGTTCTGAAGAGACAAACGTCTGTCTGCTCGAACTGCAGCATCGATCTGATCGACAACATCGGATGACGTCGATGGGCGTCCACTTCTGTCCATGCATCCACTACAGTCACACGGCCATTTTCGAACTCACGACATCATTTCCTCACATGTTGCACTGACAGGGCACCAGTGCCGTACACAACCACAAGCTGTCCGTGGATTTCCAGCGGTTGGGTCTTCTTTGCCCACAGAAACCGAACTACTGCTCTGATCTCCGACTTCGTATACACGTGCAGTACCTTCGCCATGTTCGCTCCGACTCTGCGCCTACCAGCGCGGGTTTTTAACAGTGGTAGCTGCTGCCACTTAGTGAAACTATTGTGTACTAAAATGTGGGAGTGTCACTGCTCCAGATGTTTGTTAGTTTGGTAGGGAAAAAAAACGGAACCTTACGTACTTACTTACCCTCGTTTTAATCGGAGAGATTTAAATCTCTCCCGTAACCGGTGACAGCCAGATATTTTCTCCAGAGCTCGTTAACACTCTCTAAGAATTATATACAATATCAGAGCATTTTCCAAAAGTTGTGGTACGGCATTTCTTCATTTAGGCCATGGGAAATGCATTATGTGGCGCAGCAGTTGTGACATTCGTCCCATTAACGTTAGTATGCGTAACAGCAGATTCATTATAAAGGATTGGACGCGATTATTTATATAGCAATTTCTCGCTTCATTAATTTAGCATTGTGAAGTTTTAGACGATCCAGTCAGTCATGATCAGCCCATGTATTTGATGGCTTTGCGAGATCTTGGAATCTATATGGTGAGGCGAAATGAAGCGTCATGTTCGACATCTCATGAGATCGGCTATTGATTCGTGATACTTTGAATTGCTTTGAAAATACTGCAAAATGTGTTGACCAAAAATGTCAAGTGTCAAGGATATCTGAATACAACACGAGAGTTATTCAAAGTGGACTCGTACAATGTACCTTTCCCGTGCATCTAGTGAATGGAGTTTCAGTACTGCTCTAATGTTTTCTCTCCTTTGACGTCGTAAACATTGGTTTTTATGTCATGGCAACCTTGTAGAATTCTTGATTGCGAAGTATCTCTAGGTTTTAGGATAGAAGGTATGGCCTGAGTTCAATGGTGTGCTTGCAACATAAGTGATGGAAAGGGATTCATAATAGCGATTTTCACGTCGACTATTTTTCCTGGAGTCTCTTCCTTCCCAAGACTCCTTCAAGAAACACCCATTTAGTGTATTGGCTTTTACTTTTCATAGATACGGCACAATAATGCTGTCCAGTAATGGTCATTGCAAAAAAAAACTGTCAAAGCAAGAAAGTACTTTTAAAACAAAATGAGATGGAAGTTTAAAATACTGATGAAGCTGCTGCTTTCTGATACGCGAATAATTAAATTTCTTATCGACGTTTCGACGACTGTTTCTCAATACCCATATGGGCCTGTCCACGCCAATTGCTGCTGAAATTTTAGCCGGAAATTTTCCTAAATATGCAATTTTCACTTTCGCTACAGAAGTTCATTATCTCTTTTCCTAGAAGACAAGAGTGAAAGAGAATATTACACTGAAAAATGAAAGAATTAGACATAATTATGATATATTATTCATACCACTCTCATGATACTCAAAAATGTAATGAAAATGTACATCTGGAGAGACTGAATTAGACTACTGAAAGAGATGGGCTTTCCGTGCATACTAATAATTTCAAATCAGCTCAGGTGTGAAGAGTAGATGTCAATTGTTCACATTTGAGTGATATATTAAAAATGAAATGAAAATGTATGCACAGACTTCTCGTTTCAAAATACATTTTCAGAACATGTCACATCCGACACTTTCCAGTCACATCCGACACCGTCACAAAATCGATTTATTCTCTCTTTCAATTGTTCTCATCTTGGGGTGACTTACACTAATTCCATGAGTTCATTTCATCTATAAAATGGACATGAAACTAAATTATTAGGATCCGCTCGATGACATATGTGAACATTAGTGTAAGTGACGTAAACTTGAGGTTCACATATCACGTCCGACACTTTTCTTTCCACATAGGTACATCTCTAACATAAGAGAGAGTGCAAGACTTCGGATTATGGAATATTCATTCACCACCCAAATAAATTGTTAAAGAATTTATATGCTGATCTGTCAGCCATAATATAGTTAAATACATTTTGCATACCAAAAATATTACTCCTGATGTCACGTCTGACACCGTGGACAGACCCATATACCTTAGAGCAGAGGTCGGCAACCTTTTTGGCCATGTGAGTCAGGATTGAGGTAGGTACTTGTGAGCGAAAAACATTCAAAACAGCAGAATTTTTCCTGAAGTGAGCGGCAGATATTTGCCTTCTTTCATGCATAGGAAAGATTGGGAACAACCATGCTTTTTAGCCATGGCTCAATGAGCCAAACTTTTTGGCTCATGAGCCATAGGTTCCCGACCCCTGCCTTAGAGCCTTCCTAACTTTAGTGATAAATATTTTACCGTTTATTCTTTGCAATGCAGAAGATGCAGAAATCTAACATATTTTAATATTAACTTGCAGGTCTAAATCTTGACGCTTTTTTGTACGCCTTCCGTCACTTAAACCGTATCTCCGGCAGATGAGATGTGCATATCTTATCTCTATGGGCCTCGCTAATGTCTAGGTCCACATTATGCTCTGCTCTTGGTAAATATTCCGCAAGCACTATCTCAATGATGTTGACACTACTTCGTCATGCAATCTGAATACTCCACAATTATGAGCCTTGGCGAATATCGCATATCCGTGTAAACATTTTAACCTATGAATATTATTGTTAACCTTCATTTTTTAGTGGAGGGATCCAAGCTCCCATGCTCATGTGAGTGTATCTGGAAACAATACATCATTTTTACATGACAATCTTTATTTTAAAAATATCAATGTTAGCGCTTTCGAAAGTTTCATGTGCTCCTTCATTCCTTCACATTCGCAGGCGACAAGCATCTTCCATGAGAGAAATGAAAATGTTACGGTTGTTGCCCATAGGTAGCCCCCCCCCCCCTCCACAGCCTAAACTATAAATGCCTGGAAAAAAAGAACATCATCTAATATATATAGACGATCGTGACTGACTGACTGACTGACTGACTGACTGACTGACTGACGCTAATTCTAACCATGTTCCAGAAGAGTTAGAAATCTGAAACTTGGTACACATGTACCTTTTGGGGTGCAGAGTTCAGAAAAAATCCGACTTTGGAGGTTCATGCCNATCTGAAACTTGGTACACATGTACCTTTTGGGGTGCAGAGTTAAAAAAAAATCCGACTTTGGAGGTTCATGCCCTGGGGGTACAAATTTTGGGGGAAGAAGTTTTTTGTAAATATAGATCGCGATGGATAAGGATGTCATCGAAAGCTCCATTGTGTATGTCTGTTTCGGTGGTGTAGTGGTAGAATATCGGGCCGATAATTGTGAGTCCAGGGTTCAATTTCCGGCCTTTACTAGCCTTTTTTTTGGCTTCTCTTGCCTTCCATGTCCCGTTGGACATGGAAAGCATAAACGTGGCATGGACGTTCATACCAACACTATGAGATAAGGAAAAATGCAAAAATTTTTATCCATCCCCTGTGGGCATAGATCCAGCAAAACGGAGGGTGCAGGAAAGTTAAAACTTGGTAAAGAAATAGCTGAGTAAAGAAACAATTCTACTTTCATATTATATATAGACGATCGTGACTGACTGATATATGTAGCTATTCACATGCTGAGTTCAGGAAAAATTCCACTTGAGTGATACACGCCATAAGGGCACACCTTTTCAGGGA
>CAJPEV010006342.1:0-10560 GCA_905338385.1 Darwinula stevensoni
GCTGAGCCAATCAGTGGTCAGGATGGGAAGAGGATAGGATAGCCATTCAGTGAACAGCACGCTCTGATTGGCTTGGTTTCACCACACCCGATTTTTTGGAAAAAAGTTCTTGCCCACACACAAGGAGTGGTCGAGCGGCTGCACCTGGCGTTGAAGGATTTGCGGGGGTGTTCGAATACATAGGCCCATAGTCCATACGTGCAGTAATTTTTATTTTAATTGTAATGCAGGGGTGTATAATTGACTCAGACAACCGAGCGCGCGCTGTATCATTTGCACTGTCTCGATCAACTTTTTAATGAATAATTTGAAAAACCGCGATAGAGTGAAGCTGCGAAAGTCGAAGCGCGAAGTGGCGAGGGACGGCTGTATATTTTTTACCACAAGCAAAAAGGGGAAACGTATGAGGCTGAAACTAGGTGGCATGGAGTTCCTTGAGTCAACATTTCATAAGAGAAAAAAAATGTTCGTTAAAACTCCTTAGGCACTTTTTTTTAAGTCTCATATTCCTGATAATTTTTTTTTCCGACGAAACCGACACAGAAAATTTGCACTACAGCCTGAAATAGCAATTTGATGGTTAAGTACAGTAAAAATCCTACTTTTGAAATATGTCCCATTAGCGTTGATTATAGGAGGGAAGTATTGCAAAATGTATTATCCACCCTTATAAAAAGGAACACATGAAAAGATTTCAATTTAGGCACACTAGAAATAATAGAAGTAATGATTTTGATGAAAATGAAGACTTTCGTCCGCAAATGTCGCATATTTCAATAGGGACGCACTTTAAATACGTTTTGCCGTTTCGCAAAGAATAAATGAATCTACCACTATCCAAGGTAATGGAGCGCCGAAGACGCGACGCTAGTAATGGATATGGATCCAATACTTCAATTTAGGCTAATGGCCGAAAAAAGCGATTGATCAAATTCAGGTCAGTAAAACGCTGCGATTCAGGTGCGAAGTGATTCATAGAGTTTAAAGCAGGCCTGCTGCGCGCATTGACAGATTGAAGGAGCAGGTACCAAGGGATCATTGGCGCAGCCCTACTAAATACGGAAGCATGCCCTGCCAAGACCTGCCAACTCTTTTACAATGCACGAAGTGGTCGCCCTTCGTCTTCTTTAGCTTCAGGATTTTGCTTTCCATCTTCAATCTCATCCCGAAGCAAAAGGTTGCCTAGTTGGCGACTTTAATGCTTACACTAGCACCCTCCCAGACCATATTCCATTTGACTCTGGAGGGTATGGTCCGCACTTCCAGAGGAACTCTCTTCTTGGGACATTACCATCAAGGATTTTGCCTGAGTGTCTTAATGCAGACCATCAAGAACCCAACGACTACAGTCGACGTCTCCTAACTCTTTGGAAAGATACTGGCCTTAGGATTGTCAACGGTCGCATTGGCACAGATTCTGCCATTGGTCATCCGACACATGTGACCAAAACCAGTGGTTCTACGATAGATTACGCGCTAGTGGATCAATCCCTCCTTAGCGAGCTGTGCCATGGGGGTATGCACCACAAAACCTGCATTTTTTCTGAACTCACCATCACCTTACTTCTTGATGTGCCAAGATTCACATTTTATCTCTTTACAATTCAGTGGACAAAGAAACTGTTTGCATACGTCACCCTCCCCAAAAAATGCCCTCAGGGCACGTATCCGAAACCGAACATTTTTTCCTGAACTCAGAGTCTCAGTAGGTACGTCCGTGTCCCGTTTCAACTTTCCATGTTAATTCGTTTAACTGAAGCAAAGAAATATATTTGAAAACATCCCTAGAAATTTGTGCCCCAAGGGCATTTACCTCTTCGAAATTTTTATTAATTTATGTTCCCAATAGATACTTATGTATCTAGTTTCACTTCTCTATTTCTAGCCAATTCGGTAGGACTAAAAAAAATATTTGAAAACGTTACCCCCAAAAATTATGCCCCTGGGGTATGCACCTGAATTTGAAAATTTGCATGAAATTTGGGTCTCAGTAGGCACGTCCATACGAAGTTCCAGCTTTCCATGTCTCTGTTTAACTGAAACAAATACATATCACCGAAAACATCACCCCCTAAAATGGGTGCCCCAGCGTATGTACCCTCAAAGTCTGTTTTTTTTTCTGAACTCTGCATACCAAAATGTATATTTGCACCAAGTTTCAGATTTCTACCTTCTCTACAACAAGGTTAAAATTAGCGTCAGTCACAATCGTCTATACATATTTGATACGCACCAAGCGAAACAAATTCCACAATCCAAAATCCCATTTGGGCGAATTCGCACCTCGTCCCATTAAATAGTCCCATGCAAGATAGTTTATATGGCTGAGTTTCCAATCCCTAGGGCCATGTGCATTTTTAATAATTATTTATGGATTGTCCTTCAGCATTTCTTTGATGGCAGCAACAGTTGTTTCATCAGTGGAAGCTGCAGAGTGCCCATCACAATTGGACTCCTTCACCCCAAAATGACCTGTCTTAAAATTTCGAAACCAGGTATTTACAGTCTTTTGGCATGCGGCATAATTGCCCCATGCAGAAATAAGGTGGCCATGGCATTCCTTTGCTGTGAGACCACACTTCGAATCGTATAAACTCATGGTGTGAAAATATTCATGGCTCAGTCCAGGGTGCACCAAGGGGTTAGGTCTCTCTTGTCTTAGCTCACGACTAGACATTTTCACAAAGCTTCTCAAAACAACACACAACAAACAACAACAACGCAACACTTAGCGAATGTCACCACTTAGCACAATTACTTTCCCACCGAATCGGTCATCGTCAATCGAGTCACACAACGTCCGTTCCACTGTTGACAGCGCTTCAGCGGGCGCCATCGGCCCTTCATCCCAAATGATAATGTCAGTAGCTCGAATCATCGCCTGATTTTTGCGCGATGACCGACACGTCCAGTATGTGAATTCTTGTGGTGTACAGGAATTGTTTGCCAGTGCCACTTGCTTCATCAATTACAAACAGCGACGCACTTCATGTTCCGGATTTTCATGCCCTACTGCACTTTAACCACTCAATCCGCATCATAAACGAAGAGTTGAATATATCCTAGTTACTAATTTTGATATAGCGGAGTAACGACGTTATCAAATTGATGTAGACTTGTCGTAGTCAAATGATACGCCTCGCCGGATGTTTGGATGGAACGTATGTGTTAAAGGTTCGATGCGAACGCGCAATGCTCTCTGTGCAGCGTTAACATCCTAAGTTGCTCTGCAGTTATTGCAGCTCTCCTCTGGACATTAACGTCTTCACGTTGCTCACTGGTCAGTGCAGACCTTCGCAGAATCGCCGCTTCTCTTCCGCGGGCTTATCGTACCACCCATCCACACCCAGCCTAAGTCCTGGAAAGACAAAGGCTAGTAGACCTAACAACTGCACGGACGAATAAAGAAACGCGCCTAGCCAATGCCAAAGAAAAAGTGAAGACTTGCATTGGCTGTCGAGCCTATGTAATGGAGGGACAAAAGCTGTATAGGCCATAGGCTACACCTACCATGAAACGCCTTAGCGTATTCTAATATAGTATGGATACATACAGGCACAAATTGGGTTTACGTCAGTGAAAGAAAAGAGGTTATTCAACGAGGTATTGGTCTGAGGAGCGCCACCAGCCTATGGGTTCGCATGATCTCACCACAAATAAAATGAGGTTGAAGTGGAATGGTTCGGATTCATGCTCTAAAACGGGTGAGCAATTGTTTCGACTGGAGTGCCATTTCACTGGTTTTGGGGAGCTTCAAGGGCCGCACTTCAGTATCTGAAAGAATACCACAATAGCACAGTCATTGCTCGTCGGTCCCCCATGATCTATAAAATGCTCTGTTTAGTAACACGCAGCTCGCTAGAGCAGATAATACCCCAGCGCTATAAAACGAATACCTGCTTCTGTCAATAGAGGAAACTCGATTAAAAAGCATTAAGAAGATTAAGAAGAATTATTGATACACTGAAAATTCGAAGATCTCTGCTTGAGCTTCTGCTCGGATAAGCGCTTCTGCTCTGCCGATAAGCTGTTCTGCTCGTTAGGCTTCGCAAACGATTAGGTTCATGAAGCCTGGAAACAGAACCAGTTATACTTTCGCCATCTTTCCTGTCTGATTCAATGTTTTCAGGGAACGTATTTAGGATCGCAGCTGCAATCCTGAAACCCAAAATGGAATGTAGGATGGCATCGTCAAAATATGGAAAACACTGTCAACCATTTGCAACCTCCACAGTATAGCGGCACTCAGTGACATGGCAATATGTTCTCCTGAGCTGCATTTTGTAGTTGAGTGCCAGCTTCAAGAAACTTAGGCATTTTGTGAGTCTCGACGACATATCTATTAATAAAACCTTGATCGACGAGGAATACATCACCTCAAATGAAAAAAGAACGAAGACTTGCTTCAGTCCTGAACAGCTGCACCATGATCTGTGCATCAGAAGTGTTGGCTGTATAGAGGAAAGACATATCCAACAAAAACCCATCTGGATTCGCTGCTAAAAATGGTTTGAGGAGCGGGAGATGCTTGTGACTACTATAGGCTTGCCTCTGGAAAGCGTAGTTGGAGCACTTCTGGATGTAGACATAGGTACCATCCCAGATGGTGATTACCGTGTCTTCAACCCCGCAGAAGAGTTTTCGTAGAATATGTTGAACGAGTCTTCAGGGACGTGTTTTGAACAAGGGTAAATTCCTGACCCCATTGCTGTTCTTGATGAGTGATGAGTACCTCACAGAGAATTAAACCGCAGGCTCTGGGTAGGTGACGCGTTGTCTTGCTGAAGCATATATTTGCATTCTACCAGGTTATGCATGAAAAACAGTATTATAACGTGTGTATCTCGTTTCTGATCGTCACGTCCCCAGAAAAAGTTGCAGCCGGATGAAACTTGCACTGCACCCACCTCAAGATGAAAGACGTTGGCACTATCAGTAAAATAACATTCACCGTATTTTCGCTATATGGCAACGAAGGCTAGTTTTGGACTGCGCCTCGTATATATCTCTAAAGTAAATCTCATTTCATTTATCTTCAGTCGTGTTAATTTGCACTGTCGTGTAGGACTGTCTGTGACAAAATGCATCCGAATGCCGAGAATCCTAGAAAATCTCATTCAGAACAACTAAATTCCCAATCTGAGGTAGCCTAATATCCTAGAATTGACAGAGTTGACGAAGGTCAAACGGCCCGGAAGTGTAGAAAGGTGTAGAAAAGAGATCTAGTTTCTTCTCTTTCACTGGTCACCTGACCACCCTATGACTTCCTTGTCATAGGGTGGTCAGGTGACCAGTGACAGATGACAGTGACAGTGACAGTGACCTTGACAGATACCTCTAAATGGTACACATAATTCTGTCTCCCAAAGGTGTTCGGATCTATGAGGAATGGAAGGTCTTAGTCATGGTTGAAATCATGGGTCCTTCATCATGACAATGGGTCCCGTCACTCAGCCGCCCTCGCATGGGATTTCACGCAAGAGTCTTGGTTTAGGATGCTCTTACACCTACCCTACCGTCTAGACTTGGCTCCAATTGATTTAATTTTCTTCATAATAGTTAAAGAATGACTCCGTGGACATCTTTCTCATTCTCAAGAAAAGACCGCTTCTGAATTTTTTTCAATTGTCCGGGGAGGATATTTGCTTATGGAAGTTATTCACAAAGATGCCCATCGATGCCCAGGGAGACTACCTCAAGAAGGTGCAATTACGCTATGCTTTTTTCTATGGGCCCAAATCCATAAACTTTCAGATAGACTCTCGTACACCCAGGGTGCGACTGTTCAAGTCACAGTTCTTGAATTCAATGAATTTAGTAAAATATGGCTTTGTACCATTAACAAATTTTCCAGCATGTCAATAATGATAAATGTGGATTTAATTTTCCTGTGCATTCATGCTAAGTTGATAACATGGGATTTTGCATCTAACTGGGATTTTTAAATACAATTTTAAAGACTTTCTTCTCGAATATTTAAGAGGATCAGTCCATTGCTTCAGCATCTGGGGTTTATGCCATTCGATTCACCATATCCTAGCCCAAATTAAAAGTAATAGACTAATTTACCAAGGAGCATGACATTCTGTACACCTTTTACGCGTGGTTTTTTTCTGTTTTCCATTGCAGAAGTTTCTGGCTGACAGAAAATTGCAAGTTAAAAGAACTTCCTGAGGGTGTCTTAGGGATCATCAGCTTCAAGAGGATTTACGTATCCAAGACTGAAATCACCGGCATCCATTCAACGGTCTTAAATTCATCAAAAAGTCGACTTGAATCGCTATATGCTTCGAACAATCAACTGAAGGAATTCTCATTCTATATTCTCCCAGAACTGGCCAGATTAAAATATTTGTACCTCACAGGGAATGCGTTGACGACAGTATCACTCATTAAAAGTGATAGTCTTGAGGAGCTTAACCTGGACAGGAATGAAATTGCTTCAGTGGAAGGAAGATTTTCAACGCCGAAATTGAAGAAGCTAAACATGGGTGAGTACCGTATTAAGGTACTACGGGAGCATGAAAATCGACCCCCCTAGATCGAAATTCCGCTCTATAATTGTTGTAAGGGACCTCAAGAAAGGGCTTTGGAGCCGATTGCTGGCTGTCTCGGGTCTCCCCCGGGGTCATCATCTGTGGTCAAAGGTCAAAATGTGCATGCTTCTCTTTATAAAATCTCCATCTCTCCAACCATTGGTCGCAGAAACGTGAAATTTGCACCATTCTCCTTGAGACATACAGCGCTAAATGGGAAAAATAAATAGTCAATGCAACTGTCGTTCCCCAGACGCCATGACGTCATGACTGAGAATTTTTGTTTTCGGATTCTGTTTTTTTCGCTCTCATTCCTCGTGGAAATTTCCTATCGGCAAAAGCATACTCCAATTATTGGAGGGTAATATGGTTCGTCTTTTTGCGGAGTTGCGCATGGTTTTCTCATACCGTTCCCCCTCTGTTCGATGATACGCCTGAAAAATCCACTTTTTTGGAAGGGATGTGACGTTGATGGGTGGTACTCGAAAACTAGGCTACATTTCAAAAATTCTTTTGTAGATCTCTTTAAAAGTCTCTTACCTAACTTAATTAAATTTTCACGAGAATCCGTCCACTATCCTAAAAGCCTATAGATTTTTTCTCCGGCCTCTCAGGACAATTTAAGTAATTTCTTCCATTCCGAGTCAATTTTCTCCTCTCACCGGCCAAGAATGCAGGATTTGTGCGCCTATCCCAGGGGAGGCTTCACGGATCTAATGGCACCAATATAGCTTTCTGTCTCCAAAGGGATAGAGAATGCAAGACAACCAATTTGCGTGAAAACTTGAATGCTCGCGCGCAACTCTTACCTCTTTGACTTCCCTCCAGTTTCACTCTCCCATGTTCCTTCCCCTACCCGAAGACAGTTTCGCACTCACACACTTTCCCCTCGCCTGTCTCTTTCCTATTTTCGCTAGTCTCACTGGCTCCTGTCATTGAATTTTCATTTTAAACGAGAGCCGCCCTCTTCCTTTGGGATAGTATGGGGAATGAAGTTTTTTTTTCCTTAGTTTATTTTCGGTATCAATCCTTGTGGAGGCGGTACACAGTCTAAGCCTCGAAGAGTAACGATGTTACTGAGCTACCTGTTCTAGAAATCGAATTTGTGATGTTCGCTAAGGAAATTTGGCATATCGTATATCCTCCCTCCTCCCTTCAGATAGCTATGTCCACACATCTCCCTTTTCTGAAACTTCTGCAAATTTTGCTCAGCGCCTTCCTTCTTTGGAAAAGAATGAAATCTGGGTGCAATGTGTTTATGACATGCTTCGGATTGTTAAAGAGAGAATAGATTATCTGGGATTCAAAATCTGTGAACAAATGTATTGGTGGGTCCCGAGAGAAGTACTGAGTGTGGTCGCTTTTGTCACCTTCAACGAATAGTTAGCCATATTTCCTTGCTAGATTTGGTACTTGATAGCCGTTTGGCGGGTCGAATCAAAACAGAAATCGGAAACAGTTGGCCACATGAAGATCAAAAGAGCAAAATCGAAAGACGAAGCAATGGAATTTCAAACGAGGCGGAAAGATTGAAGCTGACTTCAAGAAGTCATAGACCACGAGCCCTTAATACTAATAATTCAAATTGTCACACCAGTTTCCCAACTATCGTTTCGACCACTGAAATGATCATCCATGCGACTTTACGATGCATCTTGGTTGAACTGCATCCCAAAGTTCATGTGCTTTGAATAGGGCATTTCGGAGAAAAGTAACGAAATGTGCTAGAAATCGAGACAATAACCGCTACTCCCAAGGGTTTTATTATTTTTTTTTACCTTCATAACCTAATTACTCCTTGTCTATTACTCGATGGAGACAAGTTTCTAGGTTTTAAGGATCCATTGATAATTTGTTAGAGACATCCGTATCCCATGGAATGTTCATGCCAAGCGAATAGTTTCCAGTACGACCGCTGCCTCCAACTTAATTTGACCGGGCTATAGTGCTTCCAAGGGTGTTTGTGCGGAAAATCACCGCAAATTTCGGAAATGTCGACGACTGAAGCATCATAAATACTGCCCATATCGCCTCGGGAAAATCCCAATCTAGCCATGAGGTCGGATGGGTCAGGACTTGGGTGGGTCTCTGCAGAGGCTCACGTAAACATCTCTCCCATCATCTTCCTCAGAGTTTCTAAATATTGATGGAAAATTATTGACGTTGCTTTGACGGATTCGGAGAGCGGAATGCATATTGTGGATCTTTCTTCACTTTGCACCTGACCTATTTCATCTGTCATTCCTGATCTACCGTGATAGACACAAATGAATAGCGTGGATATTTGCATGAACATTGCCTCCAATTTTATACTGCATTCAAAGTTTAAGGGTCATTCTTGGGTGTCATTTGAAAATCAGCGAGAATATATTTTCAATTTTAGATAATGTGAACCTTGCAACCAAAAGTATCATATAAATGAGGATAATTTTTTTTGCACCGATCTTTCCAAGCTACTGTGAAAAAATGACTGCTGAATCATGGGCAAATGTCTTGATTGATTCTCCTTTGACTAAGAACGATTTGACTGAGACCGTGTCGAAGAATCATGCAACAGTCAACCGCGTTTCTCCTGCCTCCCTCCTTCCTTGCCAACGACCTCGAGCTACTTCCCTCTAGGGTGTGATGGAATGACCCACGATTCAGATGACACTTAAATCACCTTTCGTGGTGAACCGGTTACCGAGTAGTGACACTAATTCCTGTCATTGTGCCTTAAAAGGTCAGCAGACGACAAAGGTCGATGGAACTTGTGTGCGTTTTCAGAGCCCACCTCTTCATTTTCTCTTCTCCCCCCCACTAACGTGCCAAGAAGAGCTTGGCACTAGCTTTCACGTTCCAGCGTTTTTCAGTCTGAACGTGCGTCTGAGGAATGGATTTACTCAAGGGGGGTCGGAGAGACCCCTCTTTGATCTGCGCAGAAACACGTTTTGGTGGGTGGAACGCCTCGCACTTTCGGGTATGCTGTGTAAATCGGCAGAGTAGCGAAATGCGCCTTTGGCATGGGAAACCGGGCAAGACCATGACCTCGCGAATTCCAAAAATGTCCTCTACACCAAAAGTATTTCTTTTCGTGGTGGGTTTTGTGAATATGATGTCCGGTCATCTCACATTAGACCAGTGCTGCCATGAAAATCCTTTTTCTGTCACCATTATTCCCAATTTTTTTTCATTTCAAGTCCTAACGATCCCGGTTCATCCTCACTGCGTTTCACTAGTTCAGGTATCTCAGTCGAGAAGACTTCTGGTAGGTACGAAGATCCCAATAATCAATGGATGGATATGCGGGTACTTATAATTGATAACTTATTTCACAACTGAATATTTGTGAATATTTCTTGAACGAGTTTTTTGAAACAGACTCCTTTCCTTGGTGATCTTCGACGACAGTTCTTTTTTGCATCAGCTGAGAGAAAAGAACCTATCTCAGCTTCATTATCCCCTCTGCTCTCTTCAGCTTCTGACGAAGGATTTCTACCCCTAAGCAATGCGCATTCATGGTCATCCGTTACGATAATTTTATGTTATTGCATCCATTCTCAAGAGATTCTCAAGAGATGAGGAGACCTGCTAGTCCTCCATTGGTAGAAATGAATCGCCAGACTGAGAAAATGGTCAAAAAATTAGGCGCCGAACGTGAACGTGAGAGGTAGCGTTGGATCTTCGCCCAGATTCTCTTTTGGGACGTCTTTTTTCAAGCGCCTTATAGCGTTTCGATCACGATAGGAATCTTAGGAGAAGGGATGCGAGCGCGCTAAAGCATATCTGGGGATAGATTTCCTTCCCAGCGATTGAAGCCATTCACTTCCTCTGTCTGGAAGTATTTACAATATGGGTCAAAAGTATTGCAACAAAGGAAAAATTAATTTTATTCTCTTCCAAAGAGTGCTATGAACTTGTCTTATTTCCCAGTGTAATCTCCTTTCATATTGATTACCATCTGCATTCGCTGAGGCATACTGCTTGCTAGGTTTTTGAGAATGCCTGGGTCCAAGTTGGCCCATGCATTTTTCACTTGTTGAAT